>JADBJO010024451.1:12500-25163 GCA_016801955.1 Conus betulinus
CAGCATAATTATGGTAACACATGTGGAACAACAGACTAAAGTGGGGGTACACAGTTCCACCAGGGTCAAACGGATCCTGGATGGCATATTTTTAATCCAGATCCGCACCGAATGTAATGAATACGCCTCTGGGCTACATTCTATTTCCCCACCAAGTTCTGATATATGCTTTTTGTGGTTTATGTGAAATTCAGCTGACTGACAGACAGACAATCCCAACAGCCGTGAGTGAAAATACAGCTTCGCTGGTGGAGGTCATAAGCCTGAAATTGCGGGCCATTGCACTCGACGACCTATGGTCCCCTACAGCCTGAGTTTGTTCCTTTACTATCTCTTTCTGATTGAACACTCCTTGGGGAGAAGGAGGAGAGGATATACAATTCAGAGTATGGTCGATTTTTAGCGACAAGATTGCAACATTTTGTTTGTTTTAATAATGTTCTCTGTAAACTGTTTGAGGTTTGAGTAACATCTGGATATGCTGTGATGTGTATGTTCGATAATAGCAAAGATAAAGACCGGTGTATCTTTCGTTTTCGAGTTCGAGAGGTAAACAAACACACGCTTTTCTTTCGTCTGGTTCTCTCTGTAAGGATTACAAAAGGAATGAAAAGCAACAGTTATGCAAACACGGAAATAAATAAACGAATACATGAATGAATGTGTAAACAAACACGAGCGTAAGCAAGTAAATCAATGAATCAATTTTAAACAATCATGGAAAACAGTGCATACATGAAAAATTGGTAGGAGTTAAATTGGTAATCGCGTTAAGGACAAAATAAAGAGAGAGAGAGAGGAGAGAGAGAGGGAGGAGAGAGAGAGAGAGAGAGAGAGAGAGAGAGAGAGAGAGAGAGAGAGAGAGAGAGAGAGAAATCATCGTCATTATCATGACTATAACAATTAGATGATGATAATTATAGCAGTATGCGGAAGAAAAGTGATAAGCAATGTTTCTAGAACGCATTGTTTTGCATCAGTAACTCAATGTGGGGATACAACCCCTCAAAATAACCCCCCCATCCCCTTCCCTTCTAAACCACTCCGGCCTTTCCCTCTCTCGTTCCCCCCTCCACTTCTCATTACTCCCGGTCAGTATCAACACTCAGATCCCCCTCTCTCCTATCTCACACATCCCATTCAACACATGAAGCTGACAGAAGTTAAACAAATTGTGAAAACTGAGTCACGATGACTTCCACACACAAAGTTCAGAGAAAACAAGGCTGGAATTCCATACGTGGTATTCGCATCTCAAGAATGTTTCCCAAGAAGGACAGAATTCGATTTGATGTTGTGATTTTTTTTAACGGGGGGAGGGAGGGGGGGGGGGGGGCGGAGGAGGAGGAGGGAGGTTATGTCTGCTGTCAGACAATAATATTTTTGTTCAAAGGACTGTCTTGATGAATTCAGTCAATGTGGTTTTAAACAGTTCATTGCTGTGGCGTGTGTTAGTATTCCAGGGTGGAAAAACCCTCCCACCTCTATCAGTCATTTGAACGAGATAAGAGAATGCAGTAAAGAAATCATGACTAAAGTTTCAGTTCTGACAACCGTGATGGATCTCATGGCAGGGAAAGGTGTACCGAGAGTGATAAACATTAAAACGATGAACGTTTTGCCTGTAGCCTGCAATTACTGGTGAAAACAACAGCATGTGTGTGTGTGTGTGTGTGTGTGTGTGTGTGTGTGTGTGTGTGTGTGTGTGTGTGTGTGTGTGAATGTTTTTATTGCAGTGATGACCAGCACTCCGTTCGTCTTATTCACTACCTTTGTCTTTTTTTCATGTTTTTTTTTTTTTTTTTTGTTTGTTTGCTTTTTTTTTTTCTCGCACACTCACTTCCTTACTACGAACTGATACCAAACAAAGATCATAGCTTTTCAAGAGATCCTAGTGGTGGGCTTGTGCATGGCAATTGTACGCTCTAAAACGCAGCAATTTCTCTCTTAAAGAAAAGTCTGCAGTGTGTCTACGCTGCTTTAATCTGCCTCATAAACAAAGCTATGGAAGATTGAAGGACTGAAGGTAACTTTCAGACCTCTGTTTTATCTTTGGGTCAAATTCCACCCTTTATACTCTGCCAGCTAATTCCCACACCTCGTCTACTTCTCTGTGGTGGAGGGTTGTACTACTGTTTCCCTGACTGACTGATTTCGCTGTTTGTGATCAGTGAGAATGACGACGATGATGATAAAGACGCCATGAAGTCTTATTTATCGTATGAAATTACATGACAAGACTATAATCAAAATCTCTTTTCATGGCGTACCCTGACGTCAAGCAGGCAAGGAATACAGACATCCGCACCATTGTTCAGATATTTTGATTTGAAGACTCTCACCTTGTAATTGTTTGAAACTCACCTGTGTGGTTCCAGTCTTATGACCTGAGGTAACGTCATGCTCAACAACGCTTCGTTTGAGGAAACCTGGGACGAAACCGTCCAGAAAGAAATGCCTCTGACGAGACTCGAACTCATGACCTCCCAGACCTCAACCCAGTCCACTAACAACTACTACACCACATCGTCTTAACTGAGTAATCACAGGACATCTAGATGTTCCTCACACTTACTTAATGTTTTTTTTACGATGGAAAAATTCAACTCTACGGTTGTTCAAACATTCAAGGATACTGTTTGATGCCAACAATTTGTCGTACAAGTTGCTGAAAAGCCTGTTTTTGGCAATCTCTCTCTCTCTCTCTCTCTCGCTCTCCTCATCTCTCTCTCTCTCTCCTCTCTCCTCTCTCTCCTCTCTCTCTCTCTCTCTCTTCTGTCTGGAGAAGGGAGTTGGGTTTTATTCAAGCTTAGGGTCCAAAACCTACCACAGGTGATACAACAGGCTGGAACAGCTCTCCCAGGACAAGTGAGTGAGAGACGTTCTGTCTCACACCACCAGACCGACACCACTAGAACGACACCACGCGAAGACAGGTGGTGAAAGTAGCTTTCTCTTTTATGTTGGTTGCCAGTCGGGTTGGAAGTCGTAATGTCTGACATGTGTGTGTGTGTGTGTGTGTGTGTGTGTGTGTGTGTGTGTGTGGTGTGTGTGTGGTGTGTGTGTGTGTGTGTGTGAACTTTAATGTTCCACCACTGAGCCAACTGGAGACCCTCGAGGGGTTAGGGTTAGAAGGCGGAAAGGACTGCTGTGGGGAAGGGTGTCTGGAATCAACAGCTTTCTGTCATTCTGTCACAATGTGTTGTGTTTTTTTGTAATGTTGTATTGTACTGTATTGGCTCGTATATCATATTGTGTTGCATTAATTTGTGTTGAATTGAATTGATGGCGATACGCTGAAGCTTATGTTGTATTGCATTGTACTGAATAGCAATGTATTGTATTGCACTGTATCACACTGATATGTTAATATTGTCTTGTGTTATGGTGCATACATTCCATTAAATCGCAGTGCGTTATATCTACATATCATTGCATTGAAAGAACCAGAGGGAGTAATGAACGAGGAGAGAGAGAAGAGAGAAAAGGAGAGCGGGAAAGGAAGAAGATAGAGAGAGAAACAAGAGAGAGGAAAATACGTAGCGGAATATACAGACAATCCAGCTGGACAAGAGATGAAGACAGCCAGACGCTAACCTTAATTTACTGTGCGGAATAAGTGGACACTATCTTCAGTGATGGAACAAGAAATACTAAGAGACAAAAAGAGTGGGGCGGAGAGAGCGAACAAAACTTGTGTGTAGAATAGAGAGCGAGGGAGAAGAGTGCATCGAAAAAAGAGGCAAGAAGAAATGTCGCAACACAAGACTGAATAGCCCACGCTGAAATACAGATGTAGACGAAATCGCAGGGTGGTGGCACCAGAGAGAGAAGAACGTAAAGCGCAAAATCTAAGTAAAGGAGGAGTCAATAACAGAATCGAGAGAAGAGAGGAGAGAAGAGCAGAGTATCTGAAGACTGTGGAGAGTAAAAAAACAACGATAGACATAAACTCAGCAGTCAGGAAAAAGACATATAGACGGACAGACTGAACTTTCAAGTCGGCTAACGCGGCGCGGGGGAATCTCTGACAGTGTCGTACGACATTTCATCCTAAACTTGACACGGACAATTCGGGTGGCAAGATCTTGCTCTCCTCCCTCCCGTCGGGGCCGTCTGCTGTCTGGACTAGAAAGTCAAAAAAAAAAACGGCGTCTAACCACAGGACCCCCCGTCGCGCTGTGCCGGCAGCGTCATACCACCCTTCACTGAGGTATCACAGTGACGGTACAACCAGGTACTATCGTCTCCTGCCCCTGCGCAGTGCTGGCTAAGGGGAGCTGCTGACTGTGCTAACGACGTACGTAGCTGCTGGGGAACTATACTTGGGAGTCTGCTGGTCGACTGCTAATAAAAGGCTTTGCTGTGGGGAAGGCTGGCTAATGTGCGATGATGGGATTAGAGCCCACCCAACGAGGGACGCCTTGGATGGCACAGCAAGCCTGAGCCTGACTGTGTAGAGAAGCAGGAGGAGGGGAAGGCTTGGGAGGGCAGGGTGCTAAATCACATGGTCAGAGAAAAGTAGCGGTGGGGGAGGACCAGGAGACATGAAACACGTCTCGCTATACACGGAGGCGTATAAGAGAGGCCAGTGGTATACCGCACGTGAATGGCCGGGAGTCATAAAGGGACGGAGACGAATCACAAGCCTAAAAGTTTAATGACGGTCATCTATAACCCAAAAAATAGCGGAGCGGGCTGTTGCAGCGCGAGGTGGATAATAACCGAGGTGCAGCCCTCTGGAGCTTAATACGTGCCCCGAGAGAACGGGAAAGTACTTTTGAAAAACCAACAACGGCACCACAGGTTTACCACACCACCACACACCACACGACACACACACACACCCGCACGCCAAGCACCACAGTCGAAGCACCAAGGGCAAAACGAACAAAGGTAAACACAAAGGAGCACGATAACGCGCGAAAACAGCTAGCAAGCGATATCGACTACACAAGAACTCCATAGCATACACCTCTTACGAATAGGCTCGGCGCAGAACGTACATAATCAATACAGTGGGTCACCATCCAGATGGGGGGGAGTCAATAATATAACATCAGGCAAATGGGAGCAGTCTTGCTGAACTGCCTCTTAGGTTTTAAGTACAAACAGCGGAAAAAATGAGGCTAAGTCAGAGGTTGATACCGTCATAAAGACAGTGAGACCATTTTCGATGCAACAGCCGAGCGGGCCATAACGTAAGAGACGCACTTAAAATGCTTTTTTCGGACATCTGACATCCCTGCTTTGAAAAATAGCAGAGTGTTACACAAAAAACAGATCGGAGGTGTTAGAATTACAACAAAAGCAACCTGTCGAAAGAAAGAAGGAAAAACGGACAGCGAGAGCTAAAGATGAGTCGATTGTATAACCCCTTCCCACCGCTGTCTTTTGTACCTTGACAATACAGGGGTTTGAGATTTCGTTTTTTTCCTTCCCAGTTCATCTATCGCGCGCCTCTGAGAACGGTAAACCGAAAAAAAAAGGAAAGAAGGAAAGGGGGTGGAAGAGAAAGGAAAAGGGGGTGTAGGGGAAAGAAGGATGAAAAAAGAAGGGGGGAACGAGACACAGAGAAGGGAGTGTGCGAAATAAGAGAAAAAGACTATAGGGGGGGGGGTGAGGAAGAGCGGGGGGGGCCCCCGAAGATGAAATGTCCTCTCGATAATGATCCCCTCCGTAGAGCACTGACCACACACTCGACTGGGGACAGTGAAATAGATGAATAGATGAGAACGGAGATCACAGAAGAATTCTGAGCTTTACCAATGTCGTAATAGTAATTCTCGCCATTAGGAACCACAAGGTCTATGAGCTCAAGTAAAAGTATGCTTTAAACCTGCAACGCACAAATTCTGTGCTAATAATTCACTTCGTATACAACATGAGACATCGTCGCTTTTTCTAATGCTTGGTGACTTACTCTTCCTTTTTCCATGTCGATTCTTTTTTGCATTTAGAGATAATTGAAGGGGAACGTTAAGATGGATTGAAGGTCTATATCTTTGATTCAATACAACAATGTATTCTGCATCCTGGGGGGTGCCCTGGCAAATCTAAATAATAAGTTATCCAAATTCCTTTTCTGGTTAAACGGCTTTCTCCCTATTTCTTTACTTGATTTCCTATAGCCCTTTTTGTTTCAGGCGAGCCTCAGATCTAGCCTCTCGGGTTTGAATCAACTATGCAATTTCGGCTAACTACGTTTGCTTGTCTGCACAATCTCACAGAGTGGGGAGGGGGTAAATGGGGGGATCTGGCTTGTTAGGTTTGAAATATCCAATAGATGCTTTAAAACCTTAACACATGATATTTACATAGCAAGGGACATAAGAGTTACCTCCGTGATCAGAAAAAAATCCCCCAGTAAAAAAAAAAAAAACACGCAACAGAAGCGAGTATATCAGGAGAATGGAGGGTGGGTGTCAATCTTCCCACAAGCACAACACGACACGACGAAACGCTTGCTCATCGCTGTTGAACCTTTTCCTCCGATTTGTATCTTGGTGACATCTGCAAATGTCCCCCAAGATCAGGAAATGGATAGAAGTGATCAATAAGGGGGACACAGACACGGGAACGGGCGGGAGGCAAAGGGAAAACGTGGAGTACTGCGAGTTCCACAACCGTGACATGCACAAAGTTAAAATCGTTTTTATCTTACTTTATCTGTGTAATCGCGGCCGGCCGAGGATGTGTCAGATACCATACGCGCGTGTTTTAAAGTTTCCCAAACACCTACACAATTAGAAAAATACAGTAGAGAGTAGCAATGCGCGTATACAACTTTGCGGGGAAAAGCTTTTTAAAGAATAATCAGCGACAAAAATCACTAGCGTACCAAAATATTTTTTCTCTAGGTTTTTTTTAGGGTCTTTAAGGCCCCTCCTACTACGATTCTGTCTTGTCCTTCGGCCACAATAGAATTGGGTGCAACCCAAACTTAGGGCTAGCCCTAGTGTTGGTGAAGAACATTCATATTCACAACCAATATTCAGGGAGTTAGTGCAAATAAAATACACACTCTAAGAGTCTCCCTAACACCCAATTTGGGATCGTGTGGTCCGAAAGATGCCGCCCAAAGGGCAGATCTGCATAACCTTGTCTTACTCCAAGTCAAGCTGGAAGCTTAATATCTGCTTCCTGTTTAAGAAACCTACAAACTTGATGTTGCAGTCCTATGGGATCTGACAGAGTAGAATGAGAACCTCATACAGCAAACACATCAAGACAATTTCGTTTGTGCCCCAGGATCATTTGAATACAGTCTCGGCCGTGGAAAAAAAGAGAGATAGAGAGGAGAGAGGAGGTCAAACATCCGAAGCTTTTTACACAGCTAAGCTAACGCTGGCTTTTCTGCTTCCGATATACCGACAGCGCAGCTAACCTAAAGCGCTCCACCAGCAAATTTGACAGATGCCAAGAACGCGTGACAAGTCTGTTTTGTTCAAGGAGTAAATAGAGACCGCACGTAGTTTCTTACCTACTAACCTACGATACTGATCGCACCTTTCGGATGACCTGCACAATAGCTGCTGTGCGCCACCACGGGAGAAGCTAAAAGGAACGGTAACGAGTGAAACCTTGGGGGGAACTTGGTTGTGATCGCATAGGAACTAGGCCAACCATAAAAAAAAGCATATAAGGCTATTGGTCATGAAACACCTCCCACACACACACGGCCAGGACACACCACGGCCACAAACAACACGGCACCACACACACACAACAGGGGAGGGGGGGGGGGGGGGTAAGGGGGGGGGGGGGGGGGGAAAAACCACACGAGGGGGACGGACCGCGAAGCACGCAACGCAACGAGGTGGTCGCACGGGATACTCAGTACGCCGCAAGACAACACCCCCATACTCCCACCCCCAACACCACACACACACACACGGGGCGCGCTACCCAAAACACGCACTCACACCACGCCCGCACACACCCCGCACAGCCACCCCACACACGCCACACACACCCCACCACCACTACACACAGCCCAACCCACACACACCACACACACACACACCACACCAAGGGTATAGAGGGGAAAGGGAGGAACACACAGGAAGACCAAGAAGGAAGAATGGGATGGGGAACTGAGCGGGAAATAAAGGGAAGAGAAGGAAAGAAGAGGAATAAAATACGGAGGAAAGGGGAAAGAGATGGGAGCGACGGCCAATACACAAGCTACGATATATGATTGTCGAGCCAATGGAAAGAAGTAAATGATGCAAAAGCTTGCCTTAAAAAAATAGATATGTCAAAACCCGTGGACAAAATGTGCTGTCCAGACACGTGCGATAATGGCAAAGGTTACGATGGAACAAAGAAAGTTGCAGGCCGAAAAAGTGATAAGTGAAAAGTGTCCGTCCAACATGAGTACTCAGGACCATGTGGAGAAGCTTCAAAGGACTACAACAAAAGACATCGATTGGTAATCAAGAATCGGACCGGAATCTAGAAACATCGCGACCAAACGCACATGAACCATAAACCCACAAATCCCACAAGACTGATCGTCATCCCCGCCCCTGTGTAACGGGCCCGGATCCGTCCCCCACATTCTGTCTTACTCTTCTATTTAGTAAGTGCCGTTGACAACGTCTCGTTTTATTTTTTGTTAGTGACGTTTGCTGAGAACAGACATGCCAGCCAGAAAAACGGACAGAACCACCACATAAAAAAACATACCAGCAACAGAAGAGATCGAGGGTGGACAGAAATATCAAGGCAGACTGACAGACAATACAGACAGAAAGAAGAAAATGAGACGTACGAGGGCAGACCGTGGAGGCTGTGGCGGGCGGAGCATGCGTGTCATAATATATTCACACTTGTCAAGCTAGTTCAAACTATTGAAAACGTGCCGGTTTGCCTCAGCACTCCGAATGAAGGTAAAGATACGCGCGTCTTGCAGTCTGTAGTGGTGTCGGGTGGTAAGCGTACGCATCCTTCTGACTGAACTCTCTTTGGGAGATAAGTGGGAGCAGATGAGGTTGAATGTGGCGCGTGTCGGTCCATATTTTTAGTGGCAAACCCGAAGCCTGGGAGGTTTTCTTTTATAATTATCTTTATCCGCATAGCACCGTGACAAAAAAAAAATATTTTGGGTCCATTGATCGAAAAACAGGGGAGGGGGGGATTAGGGAAACCAAAGCTGGGGGGGGGACGTCGTAGCCTATGGACTTCGTACAGTGAAAGAAGCGTTAGACGGACGAGATAGCGATGACATGTGGGACTTGCTCTCCTTCTAATTCCTTTGGTCCTCCACCACACCTACACCACGACACCTACACTCACGTTCCAAACAACGCGCACACCCCCACCCACACACACACACCATGGGAACAAACACACATAATTTATATTTAGATACATATACTAGATGGCCACAATGCGGCTCGCATACACACACTATCTCATCAAGATCTGAAAAAGCCACCTATCCCCCTTTTAAAAACCTGATTGACGAGAAAAAGCTAAAGCAAACATCACAATAACACAGGGCTGTGGTGACAAAGAGAGGGAATCCACAAAACGTAAATGACTCTGTCATCCGTTGAACGTGTGTGTATAGGCTGCGTGTGGCGGCCTCAATGTGGTGACGCGACAAGAACCACACAGGGGGGAAAGATAACTTACGATGTGGGAACAAGGGCTAGAGCAGGGGAAAAAAAAAAAACGACGGAAAAAGGACTGTATGAATGTAACAGCTATACAGCCACGTTTAGGGCCCAGATGACACGGGCACGGGGGGGGGGAACTGGTTAAATGCGCACCCCAAAGAGGCCGCACACTTAAGTATTAGTCTTTCACGCGGCCATCTGAGGCACGTCATAGAGTACCAAACGTCTAAATTATCATAACTTCTGAGACCGTGGCCACAGTGCCAGTGACATATGTCCATGGCGAAAAAATGAGATTATCGTGATATTTGAATGCTTTTTGTGCCTTTGAAGGTCTTTTAAAAAAACTCCCCCGAGATCCCCCCATCATTGGCCAGTGGAATCAATGAACCAAAACAAAGGTATTTTATCCCACATCTCTGTTTGTCCCGGTTGTTAATGTGGGTATTAATAAAAAAAATAAAAGTGCCGTTTTTATGTCGGGAGGGGGGAATCTAGGGGGGCGGCTGGAAGGGGTGCAAGAGTTTGAAGCGGGGGCCGAGGGGGGGGTGGGCCTAGCACGGACGGATCAATAAACACTGGTGAGATATGTACGAGCCGACAGTCACGTGTCTAAGATCAGTGGCTACCCACGAATGCCAGATATGACAGAAGTGTATCTCTCGCCAGGCGACAGCAGGGTCGGAACATCAAGCTTTCCACCCAATGCAAAAATGTCCTTCAAACCTGTTTTCCTAACAAAGTATTTCAGCGGGGAGACGGGAAGCCACAGATCTTGTCTTGTTTCGCCCTGCCCCATTTTTTTGACTTGCTGACTTAAGTATGACATGGCGGAAACGACTGGATGTGCACACCACAGAATATAAGTCATCAGACAGGAACGTAACAAACAACAAACAACCCCCCCGCAGGAGCCACCCCAACCCCCCGGCCCCCCCCCCCAAACGGCCCCCACCGCTCCGCCCGAGATCGCCCACCCTACCCCCCCCCCCAACCAAAAAAAAAAAAAAACAAAAACTGTTAAAGGGGATTGGGTGAGGGGGGTCCCTGGGTCAAGAAGCACGACAATGGGACCACCAAACGAGCGTTTTCATCAGCAATGGCCTGTTTTTTTTTTTTTTGTATTTAACTAGTTTGTCTTCGCTTGTATAATATATACTGGAGTCTCGCTGCGAAAACACCTAACCACCTCTGCCACAATCTGAGGTCCTTTACCAACTAACGACACTCGTCGCCACCGGTCGTGACACACACACAGGAACCACACCACACACACAAGACACACACACACACACAACTCACACGCCACAACCACACACAACACACGAACACACACCACACAAAGAACGATGTTAAGCGTAGGTTTCTTCAACCGTCATTGAGCACAAACCGGTCACTTCTGGATAATGGGGGTGCTGAAGGTGAGTCAGAGGAGGGGAAACGTACTGCCACACACCATACATTTAGAAATTTTGCAGCTAAAAGCACATATCTTCACGCACAACGTTTTGGAGCCCTGAAGACTGCCGTAAAGTTTAGCCAGTATTTACCATTAATTGAAATTGATAGTGGGGGGGGTGTGTCAGTTTCAGCTTCACCACGGGAGGCGTGACTAACTAAGCTTCGGACCAGTCACATATACGATACACCACGAATCCTCTACGTTTTGGAGACCACACTGAACTGGGCGATGGTTGTACAGCTTGAGGTTGATAAATTAATTGAGAATGACGTAGGGTGTGGGAAAAAAAATGAACGAAACTCCGCTTTAAAGGACAATGAGGTCTCGTGTGGTTACATTACACTATCGCGATATTGTCTGTGACGTAGCGCATTATCCAACGCGCTGGTCAGACCTACAAAAAAACATTGAAGTACCTGTCTGACATTGGTTTAGAGAGACTGAGGAGGGTCCAGTATATTTAGCTATATCTCTCATTAACAGAGAATAGCAGGACCGTGTTGGTAAAATTAATGTACTGGGGGGGGCATGTTGTGTGGTTGTGGGTTTGTGGTGTTTGTGTGTTTTTGGGGGGTTTTTGGGGTTGGTTGGGGTGTGTGTGTGTGTTTTTTTTGGATGGATGTTTGTGTGGGAGCGACGGGCCAGTTGGTATGAATGCGAGCGCATGTGTTTTTGTGTGTGTGTGTTTGTGTGTGTTGTGTGTGTGTGTTTGGTGTGTTTGTTGTTGTGTGCGCGCGCAGCCGCAAGAGTCGCGTATATGCAGTATGCATGTGTGCGTGTGTGTTTGTGGTGGTGTTGTTGTTTGTGTGTGTGTGTGTGTGTGTGTGGGTGTGTGTGTGTGTTTGTGTGTGTGTGTGTGGTTGGTGTCCGTGTCAGAGTGCAGGTGCATGTGTATCTGCATATGTATGTGTACATGTATGCTGGTGTATGTGTGTTTGTGTCTTTGTAGCTGGATAAACCGCATGGTGGTCATGTGCATGTGCCAGTTACGGGTCCAGCTGTGTCGCTTGCAGGTGCTCACCGCACCCTGCTGTCTTTATGTGCTTCATGCACGCCATATGCATACTGTGTTTGCGTCAGAGCGGAGCGCAGCGTGTGCGTGCGTGCGTGTGCGCTGGGCGCGCTGTTTATTCCTGTTGTGCCGCGCGCGTTGTGTCCTTTATGTCTCATCGCACTGCATGTGCCTAGTTTGTGCGCGTGAGGAGTCGAGCGTAGCGAGCGCTGGGCGTGCGTGCTTGTGCGCGCGCGCGCGAAATGCGTGTCATGTTATGTTTTCGCGTGTGGTGTGTGGGACTTGTTTTGCGCCTTTGATTTTTGTGTGAAATGAATGTTCAGCTTAGGGAAAAAACCAAAGAAAAACACAACTGGACCATCAATACACAACATTACCGTGTCCCGCGCGCGCACGCCCGCACACACACAACACACACACACACACACACCACAACACACACGGACCACTAAGATCAACCCCCCCCCTCCCCCACACACCCACAACGCAAATACAACACACGAGCGCACTCATCCTCACATCTCTCATCATCCGTCTCGCCTCTCCTCTCTCGATCTCTCACC
>JADBJO010024452.1:0-10000 GCA_016801955.1 Conus betulinus
TGTGTGTGTGTGATGGGTGGGACCGCTCGGAGTCTTTACAGTCTAGTCACCTTTCCATACGAACTCCTTTCCCAATCGTCTACTTCTCTTGTCACCCCTTTGGTGTGCCTACTAATATTATCCCTGCTGCCAGTTCTTCAGTTCTGTCTGTCTATCGATTCCGTCGGGGGTCCGTGTCCATTCGTCTTCCTGTCGTATCTGTCTAAGTCTGTCTGCCGCCTGTCCTGTCTGTCCTGTCGTCGTCGGTCGTCTCTCTTCTCTCTATCTCTCTCCTTCGCTCTCTCTCTACTCGTCTCTCTCTCGCCCCTCACCTCCCCCCCCTCTCTCGCACTCGGCTCTCTCTCTCCTCTCTCTCTCCTCTTCGTCCTCTCTCCTCTCTTCGCCTCTTCTCTCACGACCTCTCCTCCATTTCATTTGGCCTCAACGTAGCCTGTTTTTCCTTGCTCAGTGCTTTAAACCGTGATGGATTTATGGAAACTCCTCTATCTTTTCGTCTTCGCAGCCTCACCTCCCACATCTCCCCTCCCCCGTCCCCCTCACTTACCCAAACCGACCCATCCTTACCCCCTTCCCGTCCTTCTCTTCATCTTTCCTCTTTCAAGTTTGTTTCACACGGTCGATTGGCTCACACCATGTATGGCGCTGGGAAAGATGATTACATTGCTGCTGCTGCTGATGATAGAGAATGTTCTGGATGTTCAATATGAAACTGAGGTTGTTACGATAAATGATGGCTGACGTGCGATTATCATCGATATGGGATGAGACTGGTATGTTGTCCCTGATTGATGATAGGCGATGTTAGATGAGTCCGAGGATTAGTGCTAAAATGATGATAATGTCTGAATAGGTCCTGATGATGAGAATGACGATGCTGCTGTTCTGTAGCCAATGTTATACTGATGACCATGGTGATCTTGAGGACAGTAAAGTTTCCTGGCTGTGTGTTTGCTGCTGGGGCTGCTATGTGCTCGGTCTGCTAGCTGCTGCTAGGCTGCTGCTCGCTGAGGCTGCTGCTGCTGCTCTGCTGCTGCTGCTGCTGATGATGATGTGATGTACGATAGAATTGTTGTTGTGTTGTTGTTGTGTCTTGATGAGCTTATGATTCTTCGATGAATGTGATGATTCGATGATGATGATGAGCTGTGCGACGACACTGACGATGATGATGAAGGAAGGATGAGAAAAGAGGAAAAAGGACGGAGTTGATAAGGAGACAGAGAAGAGAAGACTCGAGAGTACGAACACCAAGTTGCTGATTGATAAACCACTGATATAACCAACAAAGAAAAATAGAAAGAAAAGAAGGAAAGAAATGGGAACGAACGAATGAATGAATGAATGAACGAACGAACAAACGAATGAATCAATGAATGAAACAATGAACGAACGAACGAACGACCGAACGACCGAACTAACATTAGTTCGTGACTTATCCTTTGTTCTTCAAACACAGTTCCCAACTTCATGTCAACAACGCGTCTGTTTTTCCCCGCTCTTGCCCAATGCACAAACGTAGTTATGCAAGCGAGACTTGACAGATTTAAACGAAGAAGTTTAAAAAAAAAAAAGCAAACCAAAACAAAACGAAACAACAAAACGGAAGAGCGTCAACGTGAGCCGGATCCGTATCTTTTGCTCCTGGGGCTGTGTGAGTTGTGGGAAAGCGGCGGGTGCAGCTATTGGGGGGGTCGCAGCGCTATGTATGGAGGAGCGAGTCCGCGGAAAGATGCATATGAGTGTGGGTGGGGGGGAGCGCTGGAGAGTGGGGGGGGGGAGGGGGGGAGGGGGGTGGGGGGGGGGGGGGGGGGGGGTGGGGGGGGGGGGAGGAGGGGGGAGGGGGTGGGGAGAGGGGGGAATGTGCTCGTGACACAAAACTCGAAGACGCAGACTCGGAGATGAACAGAACTCTGCCATAGACGTGCAATGGATTTTGAAGGACAAGAAATGACCTGAAGGTTTTAGATAAAAGATCGTTCTTGATCTGCTGAATGCCACATAATGTGATGTGATTGTGTGTGTGTGTGTTGTGTGTGTGTGGTTTGTTTGTGTGTGTGTGTGTGTGTTTGTGTGTGTGTGCGTGACGCGCGTGCGTGCGTGCGTGCGTGTGTGCGTGCGTGCGTGCGTGCGTGCGTGCGTGCGTGTGTGTGTGTTGTGTGTGTGTGTGTGTGTGTGTGTGTTGTGTGTTCTTCCTTGCCATTTGTCGATGTCTAGAGCTTTTTACCGTTCTGATTCAACAACAAAAACCGGGTAGTTTTCTACGGTTCTATAAGTAAAGGGAAAAGGGGGTGGGGGGGGGGGGGGGGGGGGGGGGGGGGTGGGGTTGGGGGGGTGGGGGGGGGGGGGGGGGGGTGGGGGGGGGGGGGGTGGGGGGGGGGGGGGGGGGGTGGGGGGTGGGGGGGGGGGGTGGGGGGGGGGGGGGGGGGGGGGGGAAGAACGAACCCAATTACAAATATTTTCCGCAAGATTCGCAGTGAGACTGACAGTGGGTTCAGCTCTCCAGAGTTGCCTTGATCGTTGACCTGAATTAAGTACTTTTTCTGTGTGATTAGTCCATGGCACCAATGAGTCTGACTCTGGACTTCATTTTTCTGAAATAACGAAAGCCATGAATGATCTCATGACTCTGTGACTCCCAATATGAGGGATAAGAGGCCAGGGTAATACGACCTTGAATCTGACTCTTGATGGTAATAATCGATGGTCATGGGGTAGAGACGTCTCATTATTGATAATTGCAAGTATAATAGTGATAGCATCATTTGGCTCCGCATGCATTTAGTGTTATCGAGGAGACCCCCTGTTTCATCAATATTAGTATTGGTAATAAGAAACATGCCCCGAATAACCCTGATCCTGATAATTTCGTGGCGTCACAATCCATTTCTGGACTTGATTGTAAGGTGGAGGGGAGGGACAAACCCCTCTCGGAACGCGTGATCTCTGAGGTTAATTAAGGCGCAAGGAATGCAAATGTTTCCCAGGACGGCATCAAACGCGAGACAAATTGAAGACGTAGTCCCACGTGACCGTGAATTGACATGATAAATATATGATAAAACAAAACCAAAACAAACAAAAACTTCTATACAAACGGACACTTCAACCCTAGATTACTTTTTCTATCAAAGTAAACCCAGTGGTGGTTTGTTAGCCTCGATCCCGCCGTCGGTTGAATTGTTTGTTTTTGTTTTGTATGTTATTGTCTTGTCAGCAACATTATGCTAAAACCCATGAACCGATTTTAATTTAAAAAAATAGGTGGAAAGGTGGAGTGTCGCCCCGAGAACAAACCCATTAAAGTTTTGGTGTGAATCCACGCACCGACTCGGATGAAGGCAGCGGATCCAGATATTTCCCGCTCTGCTACAATTCATTATTAAACTTTCCATTTGTGTACTACCGAACTCTAGAAACTTTTCTTTCAGTGATGTTAGCGGGGGGCGGGTGTGGGATCTGTTGCTAATGGAATATTGAATAGTTTCTTTGATGGTAGGGGCGTTATATGATCCATACGAAGTATTCTGAGGGAAAGGACGGATTGGTTGGATTCTGAGGGTAGAAACATACCTTAAGGTAGTGGTCCCAGGGTTTCGGTTGAATTCACCTTCCCCCCACCCCTTCCCCCCATCCTCACTACCTCCCCCCCCCCCCCCCCCCTGCCCACCCTACAAAAAGTGCAATTTCGAGGTACATCTCAAAATCAGATGGCATATGTCATTGTTGCATAAAAATACTCCTGAGTGGGAAATAATGTTGAATGTTATATTTTCATTCACAGAGCTGGCGTGCTTAACAATGTTTACCAAAAAACACAAATGGTAAAAAGATGCATAAAATAACAGTTAGGGGGGGGGGTGGTTACTACAACAACAACAACACCAACTACTGCCATACTGACTACTAACGTACTACTACTACTACGAACTACTACTACTACTACTACTACTTACTCTCCAACCCCTTTTCCTTTTCTCTCCTGTTAGTGTTTAGCCACTATCAAACTACGTACAAACCATTGTGGTCATATCATCACCAAAGGTTGACAGTATTCCTCCTCTTATTACGGTTTTACATGTTTTCATCTAGTTGCAAGTGAAACGACTGCAGGCGGAATCTAAAAACAAATCTTAAATAAAATGTCAGCGAAGGGCACCGCCCAGAGAAATGTGGGCAAACGTTTCACAAGTGGACGGCACACATCGTAGGTAACCACGCGTTTTCGACCTCTTAGGTCTTCCTCAGGTGAAACAAAGACGGACAAAATAACGAAAATGCACTTAGCTTGTTCGATCGCTTCTAACTGCTCTGAGTTTCAGCGCATGGAGGCGTTGAATGAAGAACGAGGCTGTCGGAAGGGAAATAATGTGTGAGTCAAAGGTCGTAATGATGATACTAATATATACTGGATAGGAATACTAATATGGTCAAAATATTGGGGAAAAAAATTGTCACTAAGTATGCATGGTATGGGAGAAAGGAGAGTGTGTGGTTGTCTTGTGACTCGTTTGTCCATGTTTCAAATCAATCGTCCGTCACTATAATCACTGACTAATTCTTACTGTTACCATTATTATTATGCTCATTGTGTATCATCTCCATTATTATTATTATTTCATTGTTATCATCACCATTATTATTATTATCATTGTTTCGATCATTTTTTCAAACAATCCCCATGATCCCTAGTTCTCAAATGCCTCTCGTTTCATCCAACACTCATTTTGCGCCGAATGTGAGAAAGATGAGTGTTGCGCGATTCTTTCGCTTTCTTTCATTGTTCCTCAATGTTATTTGTTTTTATACCTGAAGAGGACCCAAGAGGTCGAAATGCATATTCTGTGTCTGGGTCCGGTAAATCTCTCTTGTTTGTACACGTACTGACGGGACTAACCAACACCCTTTCGATTTTGAAATTTGTTTCATAAAATAAAAGCCTACCCCCCCGGTTCAGGTTTTTTGGCCCCATATTCGAGAAGCTCATCAATTTTTGTTTGGAGATTTTGTACCCGCCTGCCCTGTTAGTTTCCCCACAAGAGTACCCACCCTTCTTCTAGTTTCCACAAGATTACCACCCTTCCTATTTTCCCAAGAAGATTACCCCACCCTCTAGTTTCCACAAGATTACACCACCCTTTCTAGTTTCCCCACAAGATTACAGAAAATATGTCACTATCCACACATACCATATGAAGAGAATGACCAAACATAGTTTTCCACTGACGATTTACAAGTAAAAGAATGTCACTATCAACACACATACCATGCTGAAAGAATGGCAACATATGATCACGCCTGAACGACTCTGCTTGCTCACCCTCCACCCCACCCCCCCACCCCCCCCCCTCCCCTAACCAACCCCATCCTACCCTTCCATCTTATCGTTTCCCTCCTAATGAATAGACATCGGTTGCCAGCGAAGAGACAGTCAAAGTCACTTCAGCAGTGTTCGGCTGGCGCCTGTTTTCTGATCCCACATACGCAGGATAAACCATCTACTAAGCGCCCTAGCTGGCAACACCATAATTGCTTGATTCGCAGGAGCCGGCGTGAGTGAGACTCTCCCCTCCGTAGGGCGTGAAATCCAGCGATAGCCCCCGGGATACATCTGCCGATAAGAACGGTATGACGATAACCTGTGACTCGCGACAGACCCAACCAAGGCCATAGACGTGGCGAGGGTGGTGTATGAAACTGAGACTGAGTGTCACAATGAAGAGAAATAGCATAAGTCGGGACCACAGACTTTGGAAGATATTTTGTTTCGTCTATTGATATGCTGACGATTGATGAACGGTTTGTCGATTCCGATCTGAGACTTGCATCCTAGGATAACGGTACGCGATTCCATGTACTCCCGGGTACTTGAGACTACGTGGGGCCTGAATAGGGCTGGTACTCTCCACTTACTTTCGTTATATATTTGCAGGATCGTTTCGGGCGTCAAACAGGCGCGTGAGATACGGACACCTGCAGTGCAAGTGTTTAGTCAGGAAATCTGAGTCAACACTCTCCGAGACGCATCTATTTAGTGCATGAAACTCGCCCTTTATTTGTGGTCCCCAGTCTTCCCAAGGAGCCCGTAAGGCAAAAATCAATTAAAAAAAAAAGAAACGCAAAAAGAAAAGAAAAAAAAAAGAAAAAGAAAGTCGGGGGGCTGAAAAAATCTCCCGCAAACAAAATGGCCTTGATGGTAATGGAACCCACACGACCGGGGGTCCCAGTCCGGGAGTCCTATCATTGCTACCCACTGTGTGCTAACCACTTGTCCTTCGCCACGAGCGCGTGAGGCTGCATAACAAAATCCCTTGCAGACACAAACACGAGTCGGTTCATCATGTAACGTCTTTAGACAGACGGCTCGACAATAAAACACTGTTGTCGCATTTGGTGTCGTGCTTAGAGACTACTATCCTCCGAGGAGATGGAATGTGTTTACCTCAAACCTCGATGGTGTAAATGAAAATGCCCGAATATGTAGAAATTCAATCTAAGTCAACTCAGAGAGCCCGTACCGAGGATTGAAAAGAGAGAAGAGAGAGAGAGGAGAGAGGAGAGAGAGAGAGAGAAGAATAGAGAGAGAGAACTTAGAGAAGATACCAGATACAGAGACAAAGACAGAGACAGAGAGACAGAAATAGACACAGACAAAGAGACAGACCGACAGACGACTTATACAGATAAAATGAGATGGAAGAGAGAGACCCTGCACAAATGGTTTGTTTTCCAAACAAACCCCTTTTTTTTTATTTTTACAGTTTTATCCTCAACTTCCTCCCATCTGCGGCACAGACACTAACTCACACCTTCACTCTTTTTTTTTATCTGGGAACACCTAGTCGTGGCGATCTAACAAAGAAGGGACTTGGAAGATGAGAGAGATAGAGAGAGGAAGAGAGAGAGAGAGGAGAGAGAGATAGTCAGCACAGCATTGTACTTATTGTTACAAGACGACGCAAAGAGGGACCCCCACGTTTTGTCTGGGTCCTACGGTCGAAGGAAAATTTGGCCTTTCCCGCAATGTCAAGACTGGGTGTTTGACAACAAGTTCAAGGTTTGCCCGTGTCTCGCCGGCTACTCCACCATCGCCACCGCGCCACCTCGCCACCCAACCCCGACCCCCCCAACCCCCCCCCCCCCCCCCCCACCACCCACCCCCGGTCCACCGCACCCCACCACCCCTCGCCACACCGCACCCCCAACCCCAACCAACCCAACCCCGGCCACCACCCAAACCTTCGCCACACCGGCCCCCACCCCCCCCCACACCCCCCCCCCCCCCCCCCCCCCCCCCCCCCCCCCCGACCATCCCCCCGCATCCTATCCCCTCTTCATACATCCCCGCCTGTACTCGCTACCCCCAACCTCTCCTCCCTTCTCTTTCCCTTTCCCCCTATACACCAACCACCAAGTCCGCCTTTTTCCATTCCTTTCCTCCTTGTACCATACATAGTGCAAAATTGCCAGACAATCCTACTCCTCCAATCCTGTCGCGTCTTGTTGTTCGTTCGTCGTTGTCGTTTTCTCGTCCCGCGGCGTCGGTTCTTGCGGCCTTTTTTTTTTCCTCTGAATTCCACATGTACTGACGGTTTGGGTTAACCACACCACCCTACCCCCACCTACCCCACCCCCCCACCGCCCCTTTCTATTCCCCTCCCCCTTCTCCTCCCCTCCCCTTCTCTCCCCATTCCTCTCCCCCCCCCCCCCTCCAGGGAGCACTTCATGGTAAAAAATGGCTTTTCCCCAAAAGACATATTTGGGGCTCGAATCCCGTCCCCCCCCCCCGTTCCCCCCCCCCCCCCCCCCCCCCCCCCCCCCCCCCCCCCCCCCTCCCCCCCCCCCCCCCCCCCCCCCCCCCCCCCCCCCCCCCCCGCACCCCCCCCCGCGCAACACCGCCTCCTTTCCTATCTCACCATACACATCCTCCCGTATCGATGTTGTGTGGTGTGTGTGTGTTGTGTGTGCACGGTGCGTGCGAACTGTGGTATGCTAAACAGGTTTGCTTCTCGCTCCGCTCCTCCCCTCTCGACCCCTCTCTCCGTCGCCAAACCACCCTCGCCTCGCCGCCCCTCCTTCCTCCTCCGCTCCTCTACTCCGCACCTTCTTGGTGTGTCCTCTCTCCATCCTCCAGTCCCGTCGTCTCCTCACCCCTCTCTCCCCTCGACCTCCTCTCCCTCCGCTCACGCTCATCTCTCCTCTCCACTGCCCTTCTCTCGCCTCTCACTCCCTCTCTCCTCTCTCTCTCTCATCTCTACACCACACCACACACACACACGCACACACACACACACACACACACACAATGCACACACACCAGCGCGCACGCCACATATATATTATATATATAGATATATATAAATATATATATAAATAGAGAGAGAGAGAGAGAGAGAGAGAGAGAGAGAGAGAGAGGAGAGATTATTGCGTACGTTTCTTCGTGGAAAGGTAAGATTCCCTTTCGAACAGTGTTGGGAGGTGGGGAGTGGGGATACCTCAACAGGGTCGTAAGGGTACCATTAGGAATAATAGGGCTGAGACCCTGATAGCGGAGCGGCGGGTTGGCGAGGATGACGAATTAGGACCACCCCCACAACCTGTCACCGTTGAGACTATAATTCCTAAACGGAGGTTTTTGGTTCCCAAGGAGACTGGATTACATGGGACAAAGCCCACGACCCTGTCGGAGGTGGGTGAGGGTCGTGGGGCGGATGGGCTGCGGATGTTTGTAGTGAGAGGGGGACGGGTGGTGGTCTGGTTGATGGTGGTTTTGGTGGTGGTGGTGTCCGCTGGTCTTCACAAACGATGCTGACCTGCACTCCGGTCGCGCCCCAATACTGAAGTCCACAAACCTACCTTCTGAGAATCGCCTGCCATTGACCAGCAAACAAACTGCTGCAGCGATCGATCCAAACCAACCTACCTCATCACTTATCCGGGTCAATAAACCTTATTAACCGTTTTAGGACAAATCTTAACCTCACTGGGGAGACCCCCCGGATTTTTTTTTTTTGTTTTTTTGGGGTTTTTTTTTTTTGTTCCTCAACGTAGATGGGTCAAAACCCCTCGCCTGTCATCTTTTTCTCCTCTTCTGGATTTATTTCGATTTGTAAGACAAAACAAACATATCGACCCCCGGCTTGTCAAAAAAACAAAAACCCCATCGCCCCCCCCCAGTCCCCCTCGCCACCCCTCGCCCAACTACAGCCCCCCCCCACCGCCCCCCCACCCCCACCGCCCCCCCCCCCCCCCCCCCCCCCCCCCCTCCCCCCCCCCCCCCTCCCCCAACACAACAATTTAAAAACTTGTTCCATAGATATTGCAACAGAAAAGAGATGGGAGTGATTGGGGGGGTGGGGTATTTGACAATTGGTCCCCCAGGATCTAGGGACAATATAATCGGAGTACGGATCACGAAGGGACTGGCCATACAAGGTCACAACAATACACCACACAGAAAATATTCGCACCCCCCCCCACCCCCACCCCCACCAGCCCACCCCCCCACCCCCCCTCCCACCCCACCGCCGACACCCCACAACCCAACCGCCCAACCCGTGACCCCACCCCACCAACCCAACCCATCCCCCCACCCGAATAACGCGCCCCCCGCCGCCACCCGGCCCCGCCCCCCACCCCGCCCCCCCCCCCCGCCCCCCTCCAATCACCCCACCCTATCCAGATTCACTTCCCCCGGAGTAAATGGACTCCGGACATAAAGAGGCATCGTCGCTGTGGTAATCCGCGCTATTTTAAAAGTCGGGGAGATGAAGGATGAACATGGTCAGCACAAGATCGTTCTTGTTCTCATTTATTCCAACCGTACTCACCACCGGCAAATTTCCACTTTATATCTTGTTTCCCTCCTCAGTGGTATTATCAGTTGGTCCGTAATGTGCTTGCCCCGTTTGGACTAGCACAAGCTAATGCCAGGCAGCAGATCACCACAGAGCTGAGTACCGGACTTCCATCTAACCCGTTCGTCCCTGAAAGACCCGTAACC
>JADBJO010024452.1:15000-25162 GCA_016801955.1 Conus betulinus
TGTGAATAACTGCCGAGCATTTTCACGTCATTTACTCTTCCCCCCCCCCTCCGTACCCCCCCCCCCCCCCCCCCCCAACAACTTCTTCAAGCACAATATCTCACAGATCTGTTGGTAGGTAAATGATTCTTGATATGCCGGTCACTTTTGAATTCTGTCATTGGAAAACGAAAATGGAGTCGATTTCGTTTCTTTGCATTCCAGGGGATGTATCATTTTCTTTCATATTTTTCACGTTTGTACATTTCGTACACATCACGGATTTTGCCATGGTTTTCTATACTTTGATTGAATTTACTTCCGTTTGTGCTCGGGTGCGTGGCCGCACGCTATATATATGTGTGTGTGTGTGTGTGTGTGTGTGTGTGTGTGTGTGTTTTGAGTGTGTGTGTGTGTGTGTGTGTGTGTGTGGTGTGTGTGTGTGTGTGTGTGTGTGTGTGTTTGTGCGCGCGCGCGCCATGCGTGCGTGCTGTGTTCGCGTGCGTGCGTCGCGAGTGTGTGTCAAATTATCTAAAAGTTCTTTTTCACCAAAAGAGAAAATGTGTTTTTCGTCAATGAGAGAATATATCTGAAAAAAAACTTTCAGCACCGTCATAGTGTCATTACTTCTATGCTAAGCTCCTTCCGATCGCCTTCTTTCCATATACACAGCTAACATCCAGGCTCCTTCTACGACGCACAAACCTTCTTCACACTCGATCACCTGAGTATGATGGTCGTTCATAGGTGCTGCTAAAACAAGGCAGATACACTGCACGAGCAGCTTTATCGTTTCCGCGTTTGGTGGCGCGTCAGACAGAAGGGCATCAACTGAGTTGCTCTGATCCAACAAATGACCAGGATCTGCTGAGCCCTTGTCATTGGAAACCACAAGCCAACATGATTCTGTGAGTCCCCACCCCATCTGAGGCATGGATTGAGCGGTCCACCGCGTCACCTCCCAAACACGAACATGCGTGGTCATGACTGTCCTATAAAGATACGCACACGAGTTCTGGGATCTATTAGCAGAAGAACGAATAAGGAATCATGTCATAGAACCCATTAGAGAAGGGAAACCAGTCTGTTGGTAAACTCACACTAGAAGAGCGTACGCTTGTCGCTGAAGGGGGTCCAGGACATTTGACGAATAGCACGATGTTCACCGAAAGGCTGCACGAGGGAATGGTGATCTGTTTGCACAGTTAACCCTTCACGGTCCTCCTAGCTACAGCGCCCGAGTGGCCCCACCAATTGTTCGATTGGTTGGTAGCGTGCGGCCTTGTTTGAGTGGTTACGCCCAAGCCGTTTCTTTGCACGCGTCACTTGTCAGCTTACCAGTTCTCACTCACCCATCAAACATTTGAGTATCGAGTTGCCACGAGCACAGTTTCGACTTATTTTTCTGCCTGTCTATAGTGTAAGTATGAGGGATATGCCCTAACACGCCGTAGCACTGACCTCCAAAAGTGGCATTGCAAATTAATCCAATGCGGTTATATGCTACCGCCTTTCATCATCAACACAAGAGCGTTGTCTTTTTTATCATCAGATCGCGGTTCTGACCCGGGCCCGCATGATGCTTCAGATGTTTTAACAGCCTATCCCATTAGATCTTCTCTGACATTGTACGACGGAAATTGAGACGTTCGTCTTGCTGGAGTGACGTCGTATCCCGGCATAATCTGATCAGTCATTCGATCGACGCAGAAATCCCTTTAATAACTGCATTTAGATGTGTCCGACAGCAACCTTCTCGCGTGAGACCGTTTCTGATAGAGTTCGCTCTCGCCGACTCGAACCGCGGCTTTTTTTACTATGAGTTGATCCCCGAGTATGGGATTCCTATCGATGATGATTGAGGACTTCCTGAGGACGAGTAGCTAGGAAAAGTGCTTACCTAACTAAAAACATTTGTGTTTGAAGTTCCAGCATGTTCTGGGTGACAGAGACAGTCCGATCTCTTCCGATCGTTACTCCGGAGTGCGTTTGTGTGATAAATATTTTTCAACATCTATTTTGAAGCGCCTCATAGTATAAGGTGAAGAAGAGCAAAATAATAATCTCTCATTGAAACAGAGAAAAAGACAGGCTGTATATCCCCCTCTATGTTGATGTTGGTCATTGTAGCACAGGCATGTTTGATTTAGCCGCGATTGAGTTCGGGCGCCCCACACCACGAGGCAGGGGAAGAGACACG
This sequence comes from Conus betulinus, assembly GCA_016801955.1. Classification (NCBI taxonomy): domain Eukaryota; kingdom Metazoa; phylum Mollusca; class Gastropoda; order Neogastropoda; family Conidae; genus Conus; species Conus betulinus. Next base: position 17,180 of record JADBJO010024452.1, read on the forward strand.
TTTTGGAAAGTTCTGTGAGATGCTGGCTTTGTGGGGGCAGGTGATGTTGCGCTCGTTTGGGCGGGGGCGGCGGGGGAGGGGGGTCCACCGGGTATGCACTCTTCGCCGTGGCCGCCGATCACCAGAGCAATGCAGTTTTCGAGCTCCGTACGGCGCTAACGCTTCGTCCGCGTCGCACTCTCTTACACTCGCCCCCCCCCGTCGTCACAGGTAGTCTGCGCAGCGATATACAATCAATAAACGGACAACCTGCGTTGCGTTTGTGAACACATGATCCACCTCATGTATGTTGCATCCGTGTAGATCTTTCTCATCTAGAGCTATAACTTCAGTCCCCAGACAGATAGATTAGCATTTGGCACTGTTCGGATACTCTTTTCACGAAGTTTTTTCAGCTCCAGTTACTGTCATTTTGTACGTCGTCCTATATTTACCTGCGGTGATCTCACCACCTGGCAAATGCCGCGCAGACCAAGGGTAGACACGGCTGAGTTTTGGCAATATCCCAAGTACTGGTCTGGCACCACGGTATTGGGATCCTAATGGGAAAAATGGTTCCCATCTTCATAGCAGAGACTTCGACTGACATTCAGATTGGATCCTTTGGCACCAAGCTCCCCCTTTTTTTTTACCCCCCCCCCCTTTTGGTTTGCCTTCCCGTAAACTCCCTGGCCTGTAATCCATCAGCACTGGTGGATGGGACGCTCCTTTCGGGACACACATATCTTCTCATTTCGACGCGTGGTTTCACCTGAGTCTTAGATTAGAGCCGAGACAGAAGCAGGTCAGCTCTCCCACTCTTGCCTATCGCCACTGACCTTCCCACCTTCCCGTCTGTCTGTCTCTACGTCGTCCGCCCTGCCACCGGTGTTCTGACCGACCCGCGTTATGCTGGGCGCCGGCGAAATGCTCTTGAAACAGTATTGTAAGGTGTTCATCTTACACAAAATCTCCACAATAGAGAGCAGATAGTCGCATGCGTCCAAAAGTTTATGATAGATGGATGCACTGTCTTTGATTTCTCATGGATGATGCTGATAGTTGATGCTATAGATGTACAAAAATCTTGCAATTATTTTCTGTCTTCTTGACGTTGTCATTTCCTTGATTTCGTACTGTGCCCTGTTGACAACTCTTGCATATTTCCTCAGTTTGTACCCAGCGGGTTTGTATTTGGAACGATCTGGGACCGAAGTTCATACTTTGGGTACGTCGTAATGTGTAGGAACTTGACCGGTAGATGAGCACGCAAGGAACACTCGTTTGTACTCTGATTTATGTGGTTTTTTTGACGGTTGGCAAAACCCTCTCAAAACCAATCCAGCAGACAGACTGGTGCTTGTGATTCAGTTCATTGGAAGGTTGAGGCGAATGAGAGGGACCATTCGGTTGCACTCTCCCGGCCCCCAAATCTAGGACTATGACTTTAGACCCCTTTTCATGTAGTCCTGCATGTGGACGTTGTATATCCTGAACCTGCATGCGTCAGATAATACTAGGCGAAGAACCAGCTGTTCGCACGCCCGGTAGCTTCCTGTAAATTAGCGAGAGCAATGTTCGTTGCCAGCCTTCCCGTCAAATCGTCCCCGTTTACCTGGAATGCTACCGTAAAATTTTTCTTATGGATGTTCGGGTTTGCGAAGTTCTCGTCTGTGTAAATGGAAGACAGAATTACGCTTTTAGCAAGCTATCCACCTTTCAAGTTCGAGCTTGCCTGATGCCACGCCGCAGTTTTTATTCTTTTTTTTCAAGCCATGAAATTCTGGCATGATTTTCTTTCTTAAAATGATTATTGCTTGTTCTCCATCTACGTACGTTCGTGACCTGGTTCTGTCAAGGCTGTCTTTCTCTGATCCTCCTTAGGTCAACCTTTCGTGACGGTTACCAGTCTGGTTCATTAAGTGTCACAGTATTCATACTTCCACGAATTGCCATTTTATACATCAATCGCCTGCGCTCCCGAACGCTGTTTTGTTGACTTTCCGAGTTGGCTTACGTCTTTTTCCCTTCCAGGGAGAATGTTTTAGGGGACCGGGGCGGAGAGAGAGCAGGGCACCTTGTCCGACCCTGTGATGCTTAAGTAGTGCTGAACCCTGTACCACGCCTGCCATAGATACGAATTTGTAGGATGAAACTTTTATCATACCAAATCGTTTGATGACCCCTGGAATGTAGGCCGCGATGTTTGTTTTGTCCCTAGTTGACACCTACACTGTGTGCAGTAAAATACTGTTCAGATGCCTTTTGGAAGTTTAGCCCAAGACATTCCAGGCGTCCCTTGCCCACATGTAGACATTCATGCCACGAATGAAACTCGCCATTAAAACAAATGTGTCCCGGTCGGGTCTTCCCCCTCACCGCGATCATCTCCTGTACCAGAGAGACCACCCATAGTTCCTTGTCCGAGTGGAAAATATCGTCGACCCTGCGCCCCTCCCCATCCGCCCCCCCCCACCCTCCACGCCACCCCCCCCCGCCCCCCCCCCCCCCCCCCCCCCCTCCTCCCCCGCCCCCCCCCCCCCACCCGCCCGACCCCCCCCCTCCCCCCCCCTCCCCAGCCCCTCCCCCCCCTCCCACGCCCCCCCCCCCTTTTATCCCCCCTCACTCCCCGCCCCCCAACCCCCCCCCCCTCCCCCCCACTCTCCCCCCCCTCCCCCCCCCCCCCCCCCCCCCCCCACCCCCCCCCCTCCACCCCCTCCTTTTCCCCCACTACCCCCCCCACCCACCCACCCCCCCCCCACCCCCACCACTGCTCCCCTCCATCCCCCTGCCCCATCGCCCTCCTTCCCCCACCCCCCCCCCTCCCTCCCCCCCCACCCCCCCACCCCCCCCCCCCCCCCCCCACCCCCCTCCCCCCCCCTCCCCCCCCCGCCCCCCCGTCCCCCCCCCCCCCACCCCCCCCCCCCCCCCCCCCCCCCCCCACCCACCCCCCCCCCCCCCCCCCCCCCCCCCCCCCCCCCCCCCCCCCCCCCCACCCCCCCCCCCCCCCCCCCCCCCCCCCCCCCCCCCCCCCACCCCACCCCCCCCCCCCCCCCCCACCCCCCCCCCCCCCCCCCCCACCCCCACCACCCCCCCCCCCCCCCACCACCCCCCCCCCCCCCCCCCCCCCCCACCACCCACCCCCCCCCCCCCAACACCACCCGCCCCTTAGATCTCATTTTTCATGGAGGAGAGAAGGCACAAAAACCCACAACCTTACAGAATACACTATTTTCTGTTGAAAATCCGGTTTTGCTGTTCTAGAGAAAGTGGACGTATCTCCACACATGCGCTGTGTGCAAGAAGCATGCAGGAGGGACAGCAGTGTTTCATCCTCTCTGAAAGACTAGCTGTGAGGACCACCATTGTAGTGTCCTTTGAAGTAGAAAAGAACCCAAACCCGCCCAAAAGTCAACCACGGAGCCTCGCCTCAGCTTTCAGGAAAAAAGTGCATTAACTACTTAGCCACCACTTCCCTACATATTAACAGCACACGGTTCCTTTATGCAAGGTACACATACTACCAGCACAATCCCATATAATTAGTTCGTGTTCCTGTACAACTAAAACTGACTGCTGAGATTTGTATGTGTTGTTAGTAGAGTTTTGGTCTTTTGCTTGAGAAAAATAAAGTTCAGTTGAAATGTTGCGCATGTTTCGTTTGATTTTATTTTAGAATGCGCGTACTAAACTGTCTCTGTTTGTGCTGAAGTGTAGTAAATGGCTGCCTAAATATGTCAGATTTTTTTCTGAATGACTGTCGGGACAAACACAGACGTTTCTAAATACCAGTCGAGATAAGATAGACGTTTCTGAATACCTGTTTGAGATAACATAGATATTTCTGAATGACTGCGCAAGCAAGACAGACTGTTTAGAATGCCGAAAATAAGATAACAACATTTTCTGATTGCTCTACAAAATGAGAGAGACTTCTCAAAATGCCAACTAAGACTTTTCTGAATGCCGAAATAAGACAGACTGTTCTGAATGCCGAAATAAGACGGGGTAATGGACACTGTTCTGAATGCCGAAAAATAAGACAGACTGCTTCTGAATGCCGAAATAAGACAGACTGTTTCTGAAATGCCGAAAATAAGACAGTGTTCTGAATGCCGAAATAAGACAGACTGCTCTGAATGCCGAAATAAGCACAGACTGTTCTGAATGCCGAAATAAGACAGACTGTTCTGAATGCGGTAATAGGACAGACTGCTCTGAATGCGGTAATAAGACAGACTGCTCTGAATGCGGTAATAAATAAGACAGACTGTTCTGAATGCGGTAAATAGGACAGACTGCTCTGAATGCGGTAATAAGACAGACTGCTCTGAATGCGGTAATAAGTTAAACCGGACTGCTCTGAATGTGGTAATAAGACAGACTGCTCTGAATGTAATTCCGGTAATAAGACAGACTGCTCTGAATGCGGTCTGATGCGGTATAAGACAGACTGCTCTGAATGCGGGTAATAAGACAGAAACTGCTCTGTGTGCTGAATTAAGACACACTACGCAGAATGCGGCGGTAACAATACGGACTGTTATGAGACTGTTTTGAGTGTGACCTGCACAGGTAAGAGAGACTGTTGTTTGAATGACTACATAGGTAAGGAGAAACTGTTTTTGAAGCGGGAAATGAAACGGACTGTTTCTGAACACTGAAAAGAAGACCGACTGTTCTGAATGTCGAAAAAAAAAAAAAGAAGACTTTTTTCTGAGCGACTGCTCAAATACGAGACCTCTGTCTTTCTGAATGACTCAAAATAAGACATTTCTGATGACTGAAAATGAGATAAGATTATTCTGAGTGGCCCAACTAAGACAAAAGAATTATTATTTGCCAACTAAGACAAACGTGTTTCTGAGTGCCGAAAGAAGACCAACTGTTTTTGATGCCGAAACAAGACAGTCTGATCCAAATGCTGATATAAAACAGTTCTAAATGTCAAAATACCTAGGCTTCTTCTCTATGCTGAATCAAGACAAATTGTTCTGAATGCCAAAAGGAGATTATGAATGCCGAAATAGGCGAGCTGTTCTCATTTCCCAATTATAAACCGAATGTGATGGTTTCGTATGTCGACGCAATAATAAGGATAATAAATCGAGTGTAAGTAGTATACAGAATCTTCTGAGTTTATACCAAGAGATGATGCACTGTTCTGAGTGCCGAAGTAGTAGACTGTTCCAGATGCACGCCGAAAATAGACTGTTCCAGATGCCGAAATAGAACCGTTCCAGGATGCCGAAAAATAGACTGTTCCAGATGCCGAAAAATAGACTGTTCCCAGATGCCGATGCGAAAGAGGACAGACTGGTTTGGATGCCGAAAAGTCAAAGAGAGGTTTTTGCATGGCGAAATGACTCAGACAATTTGAATGTCGGTTGAAAAATAGACACCTTGCCACTGCATGCGGAAAGGTAGGGCTTTGGCCTATTACTGCTGATTAAAGAAAATATCTTTTGTAAACAAACAATTTCAATCACATACTACGCATTTTCCTTGGTTTCCTTCCTTTCCCCTCGATATCTCTCTCTCTCTCTCTCTCGCTCTCTCTCTCTAGATCTCTCTCTCTATCTCTCTTCTCTCTCTTAGTCTAACACTGAGCTATTCTTTGGTGTTCAGTCTGGTAGTTCAGTGTGTGTGGGTGTGTGTGTGGGTTGTGTGTGTGTGTGTGGTGTGTGTGGTGTGGTGTGTGTTTCTGTCTGTCTGGTCTCTGTCTGATAAGAACAGATGTACGACTAGATCTCGGCTTAAAATCTTCCGTACCTCGGGCATGAAGATCAACAAACAATCCATATGTGCCTTGTTTTTGCCTACCTCTGTCTGGTTTGTCTGTCTCTCTTTCTACTCTCCATTTTTTTTTTTTATTTGTCCCTCATCTCTCTCTCTCTCTCTCTCTCTCTATCTCTCTCTCTCTCTCTCTATCTCTCTATCCTCAAACTGTGCCGACGACATTCCAGATGACATTTTATTCGATCTTGTAGCATGTACACAACAGTTCAACGTCATATGCATCTGACTTTAGACTGGGGAACTGGAAGGCTGACATTACTGCATGGTGTGAACTTCACTGCTACAATGATTGCTTCTGGCTATCATCTTCCGTTTCTTGCCATTTCGTTTGGTTTCGTCATTCTTCTCATTGTTGGTGCTCACTTCTTGCTGATATTGTGGAAATGGTCTTTTCAGCTTTGAAAGGGAATGTTGTCATTTGTTTTGATAATGATAATAGCATTAACAATACTTAATAATATGATGATATTAATAATATAATGATAATGATAAGAACAATAGCAATAAACAAGAATGAGAGTTAGGATAGTATAATAGTATGTAATAAATGATCACAATGATAATAATAATGATAATGGTAGTAGAAGTAGTTGTAGTAACTAGTAGAAACACAGAATCGGAATGGCAACAAACGGTGTCAATGCGCAAAAGGAATTCATACAATAGTAGTTCTTGTTGACAATCTTCGTAAAGCGGGTTACACACAAACCACGCAAACCTTCCGTAAAGTATCTATCAAAGAATCAGACAACCTTTTGCTCAACCGATAGTGACCATGAGATGCTATGACAATGAATGGCTGATGACCAATGATGATGATGATGATGATGATTGATGATGATGATGATGAGGATGATGATGATGATGATGATGATGATGATGATGATCGAAGGACAATCCATCATTAATGATGACGACGATGTGTAATGAGAGGACGACGATTGATGATGATGTCACAATGTATGATGACGATAATGACGATGATTCATGATGACGAAGATCGGCTTCAGTGTTCTGTCCCAACATCAGGACACAACTACCTGTTAAGAATAAAAGGACACTACTTTGCTGTGTGTACTGACGGCACCAATTTTGGTCTGGGCGCTAGCGTTTTCGGATGACGACAAATACACCACGACTGTAAGTGCTAATTGCTTGTCGCGCGTGGTTTTAGTTCACGGCCAGATGTGAAGTGTTTCTTTCAAAATAAGTTCGAAAACAAATGTCACGTGGGTTGGTCATCAAAAAAAAAAAAAAAAATACATACAAAAGGAGATGAAATACGTGAGAGAGGGCCGATTTGTGGGGTATCCTGGGGAAGGAGTTGCTTGTGAGGTCACCACGGAACTATTGTTGGGATTAGTTGAGGTAGCAATGCGATACAATGCGTTTACAATACACCCAAACAAGACAATACAGAACGCTCGAATTTCACCATGTGGAAATATCGCTTGATGATGCCAGAGTTGCAGCCGGATACATGCAATGCAATACATACACGTTAGTGTGCACATGCAGCAGTCAGTCCAGCACAGTGCCAATAGCAAGGTACAATGCAAGGATCACCAATTCAAACACCACACAACATAAAAAGACCCAGCATAGCCACAAAACAACAGGGAAAACCACCAACACAAAAACGGACAACAAAACAAGCATCTACAGCCTCAGCAGGGCAACATAATCACACCACACCACACACAACCACAACAGCCTAGCATGCCATACAAACACCAAACACAAACACAACACAAACACACAACACACACACACACACACACACACACACACACAAAATGGAATAACACAACACAAACGTAATTTCCACCACATACTCACACTACACTGCTCCACACGTTACATAAAACCACCACATGTGATAGCGACGACGACGGACGATGACGACGACCGAGGTAGGAAGGCGAGGATAAATTATGATGATGATGATGATGATGATGAGTGCGTGATGATGATGATGATGATGATGATGATAACGACGACGGACGTACGACGACGTACGGACGCCGACTGATTGGTTGTTGATTGATGATGATGATGCATGATGGTGATGTGATGTGATGTGATGATGTTGATGATGATGATGAATAATAATAATGCACTGATAACGTGGAGGACGCGACGTCTTGATGATTGACGACGGACGAATGCCGAAAGACAATGACGACGATGATGACGACGAACGAC
>JADBJO010024453.1:0-10000 GCA_016801955.1 Conus betulinus
TGTACTAGATCCTGTGGGGTTTGTTATCCGGTGATATTGTACCATATAACTACAGTTTGGTGACCGGGCTACTGTACCAGATTCGAAGGGACTTTTGTCTGATAAATCGCTTCACGGGCCCTTTCATCCACAAATTAGAAAAAAAAAAGATTGTTAATAACAATCCGCCATGAGACATACTGCTGTGATCGCACACGATGAAGGGGGAGATTAACGTTCAACTAACGGGTGTTCAAGGGACATTGGTTCACAGGCCAAAATATGTGCTGTGATAGCAGCAAAATTTCACATTAGTCGATAGTTTTCTTTGTGGGGTAAGAATTGCTGCCGTCTGCTCAAATTTCCATACGTAGTGTGTCATGAACCAGGTTCGAAATTTCAGTTTCATGAAGTCACTACGCAGAGACTAGTCTACGCAGTCTCTGCGTAGTGACTGGTCTATATGTGCAACATGTTAGCCAAGATGTGGTCACAAATGTTACAGCTTAACAAATGAACGAGCAGAATAATAAAACAGCCAAGCAAAGAGGTTGAAACCAAAGCAGATTGGACGTGGCAAATATGTCAGTTTTCAGGTAAAAGACAGGTCAAGATAGTTGATGTACGAGGAATTATTTTCACATTCACTTTGTGACATGTCTGCTAGGTGCCAAGACACGATCAAGATCGATAGAATCAAACAACGTTTTTTTTTTTTTTTTTTTTTTCCCTAAGGCGTTTGTCATGAAAGAGCATGTCTTGATATTTATAATCATTTCTTGTCACATTAACGCTCACAGTGAGTAGCTCATTAATGGGGAAGAAGTAAATGATCAATGTTGTCTCTCTCGTCCTCTCTCTCTCTCTCTCTCTCTGGAAGGTCTCATCCTCGTCTCTCAGAGTGCGACGGGTGAATCGTGGTAGGTCTGTGGGGGGTCGGGAATAAGGAAAACAGGAACAGTGTCAGTTCCGATCACAAAAGTCGTCGGGGAGGGGATCTACACAAAAAACAAACACCCACGGAAGGGCTACAAAATAAAAAGGGCGGAACGTCGAAAAAAAGGGGAGAAAGCAGACAAACAGTGGAAGAAACACACTCGAAACAAGGGCATGCATCAAAGTCACACACAAACATACGACACACACACAAACACACACCAACACAAACACACACACACACACAACACAAAGGGGGGCACACACCACAACCTGACCTACGAAACGTCAGGGGGGAGTGGGGTGTGGCAGGTGCTCTGTTGGGTGGAGGGGGGTCGTGTGTGGGGAGGGGGGGGGGGAGTGCGGGCGTGCTGGGGGGGGGTGCGTTGTGTGTGGGGTGTGTGTGGGTGTGTGTGTGTGTGGGAATGTCGTGGGTGCTTGTGTGTGTGTGTGTTTTGTGGTGGTGGTTGGTGTGTGGTGTGTGTGTGGGTGTGTGTGTGTGTGTGGTGTGGGTGTGAAAGAGAGAGGAGGGGGAGGACAGGGACAGGGAATATATACGGCAGAACACACACACAACACACACACAAACACATCACACACACACACAAACAACACACAAACACACAGGGAACACACCACACACACACACGCAAAGCGAGAGTTGACTTTCAACGCAGACGGGCCAGAAATGGGAGCCTTACAGGCGGGCGGGGGTTATGAGCGTCATTATTTTCTCTGTCCAAACACACCACACACACCCACACACACAACACACGACACACCACACAGGCAGCACGAAACGGCACACACACCACACACACCACACAGCACACACCCACACACACACACACAACGCTTACACAACACGCACGCACGCACGCCGCCATCGCGCAACTCACCACGACATTGCATATTGTGGATGTTCAGTGGTGTGTGGGTGATGATGTGGGGTGTGCGTGGTGGGGTTGTTTGTTGGGGGAAAGGTCGCGACGGGGGGGCGGCGAGTGCGTTGCGTGCGTGCGTGTGCGGGGTTCGTGGCTTGTAGTGTTGTTGGCGTTGTTCACCCAACAGTGGCATTTGAATGGTGTGTGGGCTAGAAGGGGGGGGGGGGACGGGGGGTTTTTGGGGGGGGTATGGGTGGCAAGGTAGAATGGTGTGTGTGTGTTGTGGGTGTAGTGTGGTGGAATGTGTACGGTGTGGGGAGCGGAGGAGGAAGAGGGGGTACAGATCCAGAAAAGGGGGGACATTAAGGGGTGGGGAACCAAGGGCAACAGGAGGGGGGGGGCGAAACACAAACGAGGGGCGACAGGTACCACACATGGGGGGGGGGGGGGGGACACGGGGGGGGGCGGCACACAACAGCGCCACACCCGCTAATATCTTCGGCGGGGGTCATAGAGCGGAACAATACGAAGCATCAGACTTCGCTGGGTTATGACGTCAGGGAAGGATCTCAAAGGTCAAGCACACAAAGAACACACACCCAGCGGCACACGACACAAGTTTTGCGTGCAGTGAACTACGGGTGTGTGTGTGAGTTGGTGACACTGTTTGAAGCCAGTGTCACAACACGTGTTTTGTGAAAACTGTGGGACACACACAGGTGGTGTGTGTGTCACTCCGTGTGTGGCAGTGTCGTTGCGTCGCGATGTGACACTCCCACTCAAGGTGCATATTGTGTGTGTGTGTGCAAGAGAGTGAAGAGAGAGTGGATGTGTGGATGAGAGTGAGAATATATTATACACATTCAGGACACCACACACAGTGGGTGTAGGGGTTTGGAGCACAGTTTGTGATGTATAGTGCGTGATTACAACCACCACAAACACCTGGACAACTGTTTGCATGACCCGTCAATTGGCGTGTGTGAGGCAAAGCGAAGGTGACACCAAAGAGATGGGGAATGGGTGTCGGCTGGGTGGATCTGGGGGTGTGGGGTGTACATGAGTGGGAGAGGGCTTTTGGCAATGCACGCACCACACAACTCATGGTACAACAAGTGTGCACACAAACAAGGGGGGCCGTCATCTCTCTCAGTCACTCTCAACATTGGACTTATCTCTCGAGTACATCGTCGTCGGGAAGCCGCGGTCGTGCTCTCCTCTCACTGTCTCTGTCTCTGTCTCTGTCTGTCTGTCGGTCTGTCTGTCTCTCTCTCTCTCTCTCTCTCACTGTATCTCTGGTCTCTGTCTGTCTCTTGTCTATCTCTCTCTCTCTCTGTCTCTCTCTGTCTCTCTCTCTCTCTCTCTGTCTCTCTCTCTCTCTCTCTCAAAAAGAATCACGTCCTTTCGTAGCTGTTCCGCATTTAATCTGTATTCATTCTGATGTTATTAATTCCTGTGTTCTTGCTATTTCAATTTCTTTATTTATTTATCTCACTATTTGCTCAGTGTGTGTGTGTGTGTGTGTGTGTGTGTGTGTGTGTGTGTGTGTGTGTGTGTGTGTGTGTGTGTGTGCGTCCTTACTGCTTCTACAAACGATTTCAAAGCGAACAAGCTGTACAAGTTTGAGCGTTCAGACCTGTTAACTCCCTCTTTAAGAACCAGGTTTGTTATACTTTTTTTTTTACATCGTCCTATGCAATTTCTGACGAGAAACGTGGATGTCTGGACAGGTTCATTAATTTCCACTTGTTTCCCTTTGGCATGATCTTAAAACAAAGAACGTACCTCTGCATCTACGCTTACCTAAAACTCGACAATGGCGATCACAAGAAACGCCACAAAACCAAAAATAATAGAAAGAGTCAGTTTCTTTTCCACGCAAAAGCTAAACACATAAACAACTTCGCGTTCACATAGTAAAGCAGCGAATGACCCAAAGTGACACAATGAACAACAACTGTCACTATGTGCTAAATCAACAAGACCGACACGTCACTCACAGTATAACCAAGTCAACAGTTGCAAACCATTTACTCGGCGCATTCATCTGAAGTCCAGCCCTAGCGAACAAAACCAGGGAGGATGGGAGAGGGGTTGGATTTCTAAGAAGTATTACGATGTCAACATCGATTATATATAAAGTATGCATTTCTAAAGAAACAAAATAATCATTTAAAAACACTTTTGAAATAATTGAAAACCCGTACATTGGATAAACAATGTTTGGAAACTGAAAAATACATCGATTGGAAAAAACTGTCACTGGTTTCTACTCTGAAGTACCTTTGTCTAAATCCATGCACATCCCAACACTCTATAGATAGAAGTGGAGGAAGAAGCCCAACAGTTGGAATACTCCATGGATATTTTCCACCTTTGACAGAGACGAGTGTGTATTTTTTTTAAAAAAGCAAACTATGTGTAAACAGTACAAAACTGCTGTGCAGCCACGTGTGAAAAAACAGTATTAACTCAGTAAGATTCTGACATGTCGAGAAGAAAAACTTTACTTTTCTTTTGTATTGATAGAAAAAACTTTACTTTTCTTTTGTATTGATAGAAAAACTTTACTTTTCTTTTGTATTGATAGAAAAACTTTACTTTTCTTTTGCATTGATAGAAAAACTTTACTTTTCTTTTGTATTGATAGAAAAACTTTACGTTTCTTTTGTATTGATAGAAAAAACTTTACTTTTCTTTTGTATTGATAGAAAAAAAAACTTTACTTTTCTTTTGTATTGATAGAAAAACTTTACTTTTCTTTTGTATTGATAGAAAAACTTTACTTTTCTTTTGTATTGATTAGTCTTTTTGCTAGGCGTCTTTGACGTGATTGATGATAGTTATAATAATAATTATTATTATGATGAGTATATTAGTATTATCATTATTGTTAATAATAATGATAATAATAGAGATTGTTATTATGATTATCATTGTTATCATTATTAGTATTATTACAGCATTTGCATGGCGCGCTTTTCTCGTTGAAAACAACTCATCAGGCCTTTGATCACACAGCATGATGTTATCTTGCTACAGAACATTATATGTACACACAATATGGGGAAGGCATTTTTTCAAAATGATAGAACTGAATTAATGACTGAAAAGATCAGTTTTTTATCTGCGCTTCAAAAACAGATAAGGTAGGCTGGTTTTGTAAAGTGGGAGGCAATTAGTTCTTAACAGCTCTAAACAGCAGCAACACTGAAAGAATGCCCTCCAATAGATTTTACATTTCGAGTTCGCATCTTCAGAAGTTTCTGACTGGAGCTGACAGAGCGGAGAATGCATGATGACTGGTATGTGCAGAGTGTGCATGACAGGGGTGGTGAAAGAGAACCTTGAAAAAACGGAAGGCAAGAGTGGCTAATTTGTACTGATAACGAAACTTAACAGGCAGCCAGTGATTTCGTTTCCTTTCCTCCAGGACGAGTAGTGCTACACTGTTTCGAATCACTGAAAAACGGAACATGTGTTCCACTGGCAAACCATTCTGTACTGAGTTTACAATCATCAAGCCAAGAAGTAATTTTGTGAATTGACGAGTCTTGCTTTTGCACCAGTTGAACAATATCTACGAATTAAGACGAATTTAGGCAATGCGGGGCAGTTCTAAAAATGAAGACCGCTGAATTTCAGATCTGTGCAGGGGAAAGGCGACCTAAACAATTCCTTGTAATTTTTGTTGCATTGTTTATATACGCAAAACGACTTCCTCCTGTGATTCCTTTGCCCTGAATACTATCTGGACCGAGAACTATAATGAGAGCATTGTTGTTATCATCATATTCAGAGAGGTTTAATCCTAACAGAAAGGTTCATGAGCTCAGGGCGGTGGTGTTAAAGTCCAGACTGAACTATCCTGACTGTCAAGACCTTGCCTGTGAGGTATGCAGTTTAACTAGAGCTGTAGGGGACGATTTTATTTCCATATTTTTTACTGGGACAGCTGGAACAAGAACAACAGGAATGAGCTCTCCTTCTGGATCTTTTAAACAGAGATCGGCCAGAAAAGGTCTTGGATTTGGGAGAGCTCATGAAAAACTTACATAAATGAAGCAATATCAAAATGGGTTGCTGGGAGTAAAAAGAGAAAGTCCACAATGGATTGTCAAGAATATGTGAAATATTGTAAACAACTCTGAGATCTAATGGAAAACAGTACTGGCACTTTTTAAAAGTCATTTTAAAATGTTTGGTGAAAAACGTGCTCATATGGAGGATTCTAAGGTTTAGAAAACTGGTTCAAACAATAGTTTTAAGTGAAGTTTTAGTCTACCTTTGGAATTGGGTGGTTCGCTAGCCTCGTTTACTGTATGTAGTTCAGGTACGCAGCGCTTTACACTTTTTTTTTCTATTGAGTCAAGTCTTTGATGGTGTGCGGGATCAATCATGTCGAGAAAAAAAGAGGTCTGTCAGAACCATAAATGGCACAGCCGATCCATTTTTTGATAAATGAAGATGAAGAAGGGTTTTGTTATCGGTTACATAATCTGTGTGCGGCACAACTCAAAGTACTTTTTTTTTTGTTTTGTTTGTTTGTTTCTGACAGCGTGTTTTATGTATTGAATGTGACTCTCTTAATGTTGCGATTTTGATCAAAAATAACTCCCAGAATTTTGGCGTTTTTTCCTTTTTTTTTTCATTTTATTGTTGTTGTTTTCTTTGGTGTTTGTTTGCTTTTTTTTGTTTGTTTGTTTGCTTTTTTTTTTTTTTTTTTGCTAGACTGTTGAATTTCCCAATAAGTTTTAGATTCAGGAAAAGTTTGTCTACGAATTGTGAATGGTGATACAATTAGTTTTAAGTGATGAACAAGTAAATACACTTGCTCAGCCTGGAGTCGGCGTTTTATGGACGTGCAGGTGACCCACTACTCCATCGAGTGCAGAATCATCAACTATTTTTTTTTTATTTTTGCTAATTATGTAGTTAATTGTAACATTGAAGAGAGCCAGTTGCAAAGTGAAACGACTGCAGGTGGAAATCTAAACAAATCTGAAATAAATGTCAGCGAACCGCCCAGAGAAACGTGGACAAACGAGTCACAAGACAAACTACAACGCGTTTCGACCTCCTAGGTCTTCTTCAGGTACACAAAAATGAAACAAATAACGAAAATGCACTTAGCTTTGATCGCTTCTGTGTTCAGCGCGCAAGAAAGAAGGCGTTGAATGACCTTCTTTATCAGACCTTGAAAAAGGACAATTTTGTCACTCGCCCTCTTGGGTTTGATGCATAACAACGTAAACGAATAGTGACATTTGCGTTATTTGTTTCATTTTTGTTGCACCTGAAGAAGACCTAAGAGGTCGAAACGCGTTGTGGTTTGTCTTGTGACTCGTTTGTCCACGTTTCTCTGGGCGGTTCGCTGACATTTATTAAGATTTATTGAAGAGAGCCGTAAAAAGGGTGATTTTTTCATAAGCACCCGGGCCATGCCTTTGAACAGCAAACAGCGTGGTGTCTACACTATCTTGAAACTCGATCCGCCACGAAATCTCTCGATTGAAGAGATGGCTGAAAGAACCTAGTTCAAGAAGATCCATGAGAATGTCAGATTTCCAAGTGCTGTCACTAGTGTGAGAAAGAGTTAACTCGTCAAAAAAAGTTTTGGAGATAGTTTACAGACTGATTTAATGGTCCACTGTGATATGATATTTGCAGAAACTGCACTGTTCCATGGCCAAAAGATCATCAGCGCCAGGAACCCCACAACCCAGGTGTTTAAACAAGTGACAAGAAGACAGTTTTCAGGAAGATGGTTCTAACGTCGCCAGTGAATTTTTGTCACGACCAGAAAGACAACCCCTCTGGAAATGTGAGTTCTTTGAGAGAAAAGGCCTGCTGTAATCTTTGGTAATGTCTGTCAATGGAGAGAAACTGCAGCGAGTGATACCCTTGAGGCGTGTACTTGTTTTTCTTTGGTTGGTTTTGCTTGTTTGTGTTTGTCAGTTAATTTTGATCGTGGACGTCAACAGACAGACACTAGCTTATTTGTCTGCATGCGCCTGGAGGCTTGAGGTGGCGGATGAAGGATGTGTTTTCTTTAGCCGTGTTTTGTTCTTATAGTCTTTCAGTATCTTTTCTTACAGGTTTTGCCCTCAGCGTGGGGCAGAAGTTCCCCCCAAGACTGACGCCTACTCCATCTGTAAGCATGTCTAGATCTTGCTGAAGGAAACTGATGGGATCGTACAATTTCCACTGACAGTCCGCCCAAGACACGCCACTGAGCCCGTCAGTGTAGATTCTGACATGTTTCCAGTCCAAATTAAACAGGGATGTACTAAGCATGTGCAGGTCGTTTGACGCTGCTGGAGGGGCGCCTTTGACACAGTTAATAAGAATGTTAGACAGGGTTTCTGCAGGCTCAGGATTTAACAGAATCTCGTCTCCTGCACACTATTTATGGATGCTCCCCTGAACCTAGTCTAATGCATTAATATTGAGGTTTTCTGACAACGTTTTGCTTTCTGCTGCCTTGGATTTTACTTGAAAGGAAAATCGTCACTTCAGTGCAGATGTCATGCATAAACTACTTAAACTCTAGGACCAGAAATGGATTACACAGCAACAAATCTATGCATGGAAGTGTACCATTCGATGCACGACTATATGCCAGAGATCCGACAAACCCGGAAAAACAGGTTTATCAAAAACAAACAAACAAACACCCTCCAGAGGAATATCCCTGGTGTATCGGCATTTCTGCAAAGATGAGAGTGGCCGTTACTGTTGCCCAACAACAAAAAAGGTCGTGGATGATCTTCAGTCAGGCTGATCAGCTCTTGTCCACTGAAAGACAAAGATGGTCATTAATACCAAAAACAGCATTAAGTGATGATTAGGAATTACCTTGAGCTCTTAAGTCGGTGACGAATCACTCTGAATGACACACATCCTTTAGCACGAATCGTTCATATTGACGAGTTTTTCTTATTCATAAGTCAAGCTAATGACTGTCACCAAAAAGTAGTTTCCTTTTTTTAATATGCCAGTCGACTTTTAGAAAAAGATTTACCTCAATCAGGGAACTGTCTGCCTTGCCCCGTTCTTGTAGCATGTCATATGGTTTTAAACCTAAGTGTCTGTACCATTTGCTTGTTATTTGCAGTATAGATTCAGAAAAATAAAATCAACTTTAAGTTACACCTAAACGATCTAACAAGGGAAACGAATGATAAAATTCAAAACAAAGCCAAAATACCACAGAAAATAGTTTTTTTTTTTTTTACGATTGCAGGGAAAGGACAATGAAAATGTCATACTGTCACGTTCTAATAAAAGCGACAATGAACACACATTATATGAAATGAGAACTTAGGGATTTCTAATTTAATGATAACGAAAGGGAAAGTGTTAGTTTTGGGCATCGAAAAACAATATCTGTGCATTTTTTCTAATGTCACTATTCGTTTACGTTGTTATGCATGAAGACCTACATATCGTGATACAAGCATTCAATCTGCTTTAACCGCTTTAAGGCATCATTCACTGCCGTGTTTCTTGAGGGATCACATTAATCCGTCGACGCATCCTCGGACGCGCCCGAGAAGAGAACACAAATAAAGATTTGCCCTTCACAGTTCATTTATTTCAAGCACTCGACAAGTTATTTGAAAGGAAGACAGCTATAAGCCAGTATCAATAGATAGTCCAACAAATCTGAGAAAAGAACAACATCGCCAAGCTGTACAGCCCCTCTTCGTGACCTTGCTACCATCAAACCCAAGAGGGCGAGTGACAAAATTGTCTTTTTTCAAGGTCTGATAAAGAAGGTCACGAAAACAAAAGTACTCGGTCATGAAGGACAGTGATATAGAAGAGGAAGTATACAAATATACGCCTTTCAAATATGTCCTTCCCAGGTACACTTAATAAACAATCCGGCATGTGAAAAAGTATTACAAGCAGTGTGCTCTTCAATCTTGTCTAGCTATATTAAGTTATTTATAAAGCTTGTGGCTCAGATATATTTTCATTTAGTTTATAGTGATGCATGTACTGTTTAGCTGATATAACAACTTAAATCAATATGTTCATTTTCATTCCATCCAATTCTGGACAACGGTTCCCATAGCCGCAAATTAAACGCTCTCAGACATTTCTTATTCATAATTTCCGTAAATATGAAAAAAAAAAAAAAGCCTGAATAACAGTACATTCTTAGACCAAATGGGCAATGCTATCCTTTGTTA
>JADBJO010024453.1:15000-17500 GCA_016801955.1 Conus betulinus
AACACACAAAAAAAAATTACAAATTTAAAACAAGTGACAACGATATCATTTTTCACCATTCCAAATGGATTCTGCGCAGTCGCGCTAATTGCAGAAAACTGCTTCTCGGCATCTCTTAATTTGAAAGCTATTTACTGCTATGTTCCCATATGGCCAGACGACAGAAAGCTACCGAGATTCAGCTGGTAAGGGCATCTGTGCGAATTCAATTGTCTGCCAAATGATGAGACAACTCTGGCACCAATTCAGTTCACAAAATTACCAAAATCTATCTTGGATTGGTTTGGGTAGAAAGGCCATGTTTCTTCCTCTTTCTTGGTGACTCTCAGTTGACTGGGGGAAAGAAAGCTGATTGTTTGTGTAATGTTATTGAGGCAGTAAAACCATTCAGATCATTTAGATCATTGGAGTTTGTAGCACATCCAGGAGTATCTACTCGCCATCTCTTTCAGACTACTCAGTATCTTGAGGTCATTGACTTAAAAGAAGCATGTCGATTACTTTGACAAAAATGAAGGGAGAAGTTAAATGCAGCTGTGTCCAGTTGATGGGGAAAAAAAACTCGGCTTACAATTAGAGATGTGGGTAAAACGGAGCACTCCATTATCGACATTTAGAAGACGACAAAGAAAACAGAACTAATGAGGAACAGTGGATTGTTTGGGGAGGGATGCCCACATCGAACGACAAGGAACTTAGGCACAGTTCCTGATCTCTTCACCGGCAGCTATGGGAGTAATTGAGTTCCATGCGTTTGATAGAACTTTTTGCTTGACGGGAAATGCCTTTCATTTCCCTGGTGAAAGCTTTAAACCATGCATGTGGTTTCAAAAAACTAGGCAGATGTAGTATAGCGTATAGGGACTAGTCTGCACGTAGTGCCATACTGAAACTGAAACTTCGCTGATGAACACTCCTCAGTGAGTCCGGTCTTCGGTAGTTGTGACAGTCCACACTCCCCTACCCCCCAACCCCCCACAGTATCTAATGTAGATCATCATCTATAATTGCCTGGTGCTTCCAGTGCCGTGGTGGAAAACATCCCAGTTCAGCGCGAACTCGCAAAGAGCTCATTGCAGGACGGAAAAAGATATGAAAGAAAGCAATGTGAAGATATGAGTTATCAAAAGTAAGTCATGAAAACCAAACCAAAGGAGCATACTCAAACCTATACTTGCAATAAAAGGTGACATTCAGTTGGGATAAAAGCAGCTGTGAAAGTTTAGTGACTGCAGGCAGATATCAGAACATAAGAATAAATGTTGAAGTATTGAGACACTAGATGAACGAGACAAACATTTGAAGTAACGAACTTTGACCTATCCATCAGGCAGTACAGCAAACAAACAGCGGAAAGAAACGTATAGTCGGGAACAACGACAGCAGCTGAAACAAAGTCTGCAATCATTATGAAAAAGGTTGACCGTGATGGGTTTGAAGCTAATCAAAGCTCAAAGCTGGTCAAAGGGAAATTCAGGATTGAAAAGATAATATAAAATAGATGTTAAATCCTTCATTGACAGCAACGGGAATCGTTGAGTTTTGTATGTTAGATGGACCTAGTTGCATACACCTGATCAGAACTGAGACTTTCGTCTCCACCCACTATATCGTAGTATAGCACTACCTATAATTTTGTAGCGTTTCTGATACTGACTGGGAAACATCAGAATCCAAAGGACTCCCAAAGGGCCTGGTGAAGGCTAGAAAAGGGAAAAGGAAAGATAGTACGAAAATATGTTACCACAAATAATCCATAAAGAAACAGAATAAAGAAACGTACTTAGGTCACGCTTGAAGATCCCAAACGAATTAAAAGGAAATGACATGATTAAAAGAGACAATACAATAAGAGATGAATGCCAGTTAGGAAGTTTCAAGCTATAATGACTGCAGGCAGAAGTCAATGTTTATAAAGAGTAGAAGCTCTAAGCTGCCAGATGAACGCAAGAAATGTTGGTCTTCTTCAGCCGGAACAAACTACAGAGAAAGAGATGTAATATGCAGAGTGAGGAATAAATACAGGTGAGTTTACATGCATTTAACACACTTGCGAGTCAAAAAGGTGAGCTTTAAAGAAAAGCTTAAACAGATAATTCTTTCACACACACACACACACACACACACACACACACACACACACACACACACACACACACACACACACACACACACACACACACACACACACACACACACACACACGCACACACGCACGCACGCACGCACGCACACACACACACACACACACACACACACACACACACACACACACACATTCACAAACACACACGGCACAAACAGCAGTACACACACACACACACACACACACACACACACACACACACACACACACACACACACACATAGAGCGCGCGCGCGCGCGCGCGCGCGAGCGAGAGAGAGAGAGAGAGAGAGAGAGAGAGAGAGAGAGAGAGAGAGAGAGAGAGAGAGAGAGAGAGAGAGAGAGAGAGAGAGAAAGAGAGAGAAAGAGAGAGAG
>JADBJO010024453.1:22500-25161 GCA_016801955.1 Conus betulinus
GGGGGCGCAATGGACTGAGGTTGGGAAGGATATAGAATGTGTGAGAGTGGGGGGGGGGGGGGGGGGGGGGGGGCGGGGGTAGGTGGATTATACTTGGAATTTGAATTCCTCCATCGATGTTGATGAAACTGCCACTGGTGGAAGACAATTCGAGTTGAACACAGTCCGCAGGGGAAAAGGCAACATTCCGATGGTTGACTGCAGAACTCGGAAGAAGATGTTCCGTTGTGTCACTGTGTCTCATCTGTCTGCTGGGTGGTATAGGGGAGGAGCGGTTGGGAACTGGCCTGTGAAAGGTTTGTGGTTGGAACATTCCTTTGGTAGAGCTTAAAGAGTGTTGCCAGCTTCGCAGTTCTCTCATCTTTCAGTGTGGACCAGCACAGCTTGGAAATCATGTTGTCGATAAGCATGTACGACGATGGCAGGTTCCAGGACATCTTGCCAGTACTTTGGCAGCGCTGGAATTCCAGACAGATGAGGCATGTACCTGGGTAGGTCTCACCAGGGCCATGAATGTTGTCTCTTTGATGGCGATGGAGTTCAGTTGCGTTAAAGATATCCCAGGATCTTGCTGGCCTTGTTCGTGATGTGTCCAGGTATTCAGTTTGATTGGCAAATTTGAGGATCTGGCAACAGAAATGTTTGTGAGTTTCTTCTCCAGGAGACATGTAGGACTGACATTCATCAGCTTGGAATGACATTGCCCATTTTGTTCCTTTCTGACATGTGGTCCAGTCTTGCGTGGCACCCTCTTCCACATGCAAAACCCGTAGTCTTGTAGCAGAACGTGCCGCAGTGAAGAACCGTGTAGTCTAGGGCAGTTGTTTGTGGTGGTCATTGAACCACAGCTGGGACAGAGCAGGGCCCAGGACTCAGCTGTGGGGAACCCCTGGTTCTTCAGGAACGACCTCAAAGATATTGCAAACCACGACATCAATTTGCTTCCTGTCTGCTAAAGGATGCAAATCTCATTGTTGACCAGGACGGTGATTCAGTGGTGTTGAAGCTGGTGGATATGAGAGTGGCAGATGTACTCAAAAGACTTGTAGACGTTATCACCGGGACGTTCGGTGGTTTTCTCTTCTCGATGCTGTGTACGAGTTCATGCACAAGTCCCAGTAGCTGACTTCAGTATGATCATTCTCGCTTAAATCCGTGTGTGTCGTATCTCAAAACATGGACAAGTTGACAAGTTCCATAATCACGCTAATGGCAATGCGTTTCAGACTTTTACTTGAAAAAATCCATAGGACTGAGATAGGGCGATTGTTCCCTTTCACTCTTCTTGAAGACAGATGAGACGTTTGTTATTCTCCATTCCTGTTGACAGTGCCAGTGTTAACCGAGGACTAGTACAGAAGAAACAGCGCAGAGGCAGTTTTGTCCGCTAACTGCTTTAGGAGTTAAGAAACTATTCTGTCAAAGCGTCCCAGTCTTTTCAACAGCTGTTTGACCCCTGCCACAGAGAAGGTGCTTGTGTTGTAAACGGAGCAGGTTTCTACTTTGATCTTAGAATTTGTAACAAGCGTCCTCTCCACCTTTGGAGGGGAAATACTAACCGCCTCTGCTCGCTGAGACTAGATGTAAGTCTACAAAGACTTCTTTGTCACTGCCAGGGTTGTCAACTATTAGGTATTCGAGAATAATCTAGTATGCGCGGCGGAGTCTACAATGTATGTGGCCTTTCACAGCTTTGACCTGATTGTGAATATCCTCAACTACACACAGGTTTTTGGCTTCTTGAAGAGTCTGTATGTGTTCCTGGTGTGTGTGTGTGTGTGTGTGTGTGTGTGTGTGTGTGTGTGTGTGTGTGTGTGTGTGTGTGTGCGTGCGTGCGTGCGTGCGTGTGTGTGTGTGTGTGTGTGTGTGTGTGTGTGTGTGTGTGTGTGTGTGTGTGGGTGTGTGTGTGTGTGTGTGTGTGTGTGTGAGAGAGCTTATGTTTGTCCTTAAATCCAACGTTTATCTTGTTTTCATGGATGATGACGTGAATAGTAATCGGGAAGAAACTGACTTACAAACTGTATATTTTCAAATTTCGATTTCATTTCTTACCTGTCTCCTTTCCTTACAAATACTGATATAATTCTTCTATGTCGGGATGGTACGTGATTTACCGAAATCAGTGAAATTGCTTGCGACTGGTAGGAAGAATTGTCGGCATTGCTATAATCAGTCTGTTCCAGTTTCAATCTGTGGTTACATTTCCGAGAAGGAAAAAGGCTAAGGTTCTCAGACTGGTTCAGGAACCGTACTAGGCTGTACGTAAATGTCCCCCACGCCTGTCCAAACAGCTCTGTCCGCAAGTCCACGAAAGCCCTAATGAAGCGCACTTGCCACAGCTGGCTTACCCTTCATTCTACGGTCCCTGTCTTACTGGAATCGCAAGCAAAGCAAAGGGAGAACGAGATGTGGATATCTACCAATCGCTAGAAAGTTGGCACGATTCAATTAATCGCATAGCCCGTCACACACATTGAGATTGTGTACGTAAATAAAAGAGACTGAGACAGAAAGCAAATTGATTCAGATTAAACACGCTAAGATCCACTTCATTCTGGGGAGGAAAAAAAAAAAGAGCATGAAGAATGCTTTCGCGCAGGGCTAGAGGTTGACAAAGAAGTCTTCACTTTCACTGTGTGTGGTCATTTTTTGTTGCTCTCT
>JADBJO010024454.1:0-25161 GCA_016801955.1 Conus betulinus
CAATCATTTGTGTACAGAGTAAAAAGCACTGGTGATAAAACAGTACCCTGGGGTGCGCCAGTTGAAATGACTCTGAAGACGAAACAACACTTTGATATCGAACAGACTGTGTCCTCTGTGTAAGAAAATCAATTATCCAAAGAATGAGCTTGTTACCCACATTTATGTTAATGAGTTTCTTTTTTGCCATCAGATGTGGTTGTATGGTGTTGAATGCTGATGAGAAAATCAATAAAGAGAATGCGTACAAAGGAGGCAGGTTTTTCGAGGTGTGAAAAAGCATGATGGAGAAGTGTGAGTGTGGCATCATCTGTTTGATCTGTTCTGTGTTGGTATGCGAACTGAAACGGGTCTTGGTACTGTGTAGTATCTTTTAAAAACATAACTGAGGACATTCTTTCAAGACATTTTCATTGCAACAGATGTGAGGGCAACTGGTCGGTAATCATTTAAAACAGCTTGGGTTGCGTTTTTTTGGGAACAGGACATACAGTGGCATTTTTTCCATAAAACAGGAATTATACATTCTCTAAGTGACCAGGTAAACAAACGACTGTAAACATAGGAGAGCTGAGAAGCACACACCTTCAACAATTTTCCCACAGATATTATCAGGCCCATTGCCTTTCTCACATTTAAACGTTTGAAAAAAAACTGAACATCATTTTCCTCAATCACAACAGAATCACTTCCCAGCATAAAAAAGTCTCAAATTCTGTGGCCCTTCATGCCCTGCTCTCATGGTGACCTCAGTTTTCGATGTCCTCTCCACGTCTGTGGCCTTGGTTTGGTTCCGTCGGGGTCACCGGTATCGGCGAGTCCATGGGGGCTGTCGTTGGACGGACGGACGTGGTGGCGCCCTCCGGAGGGAGAGCTCACTCACGCCGGCTCCGCGACTAGCAATTATTGTCGTCAGTAGGGGGGCTTAGTAGGTTGGTGTCCTGCGTATGTTAGATCAGAACAGGCGCCACTGAACACCACTGAAGTGACTCGGCAGCAGTGCAGTGTCTCCTCCGGTGGGTTGCCTCTTGACGACTTGACATTGACTGCTCCCTGTGGATTGCGTGCCGGGGCTGCCATGCATCTCGCATATTTCCATTCTGGAACATGTTTTCAACTTTTCTCTTGTAAGCTCTCTTTGATTCTTCAATCTCCGTTTGCAGTTTCTTTTGTACAACCTTACGATCGCTTTTATTGCCTGATTGAAAAGCTCTTTTTTATGTTGGGAGTAGTCATAGCCCACAGGTCAGCTTAGCCTTAGGGACAATTTAGTAGTAACAAATGCATAAACTGCTACATGAACTATGATTCAGCTTCTGCTACACCGCCATGATTATCATGTTGCTTTTACATAGCATGATTATAATGCACAGACAAAACGTCTGATATTTTAAATAAATCTGAGGGCACCATCAAACATTCAAAGTCACTCGATCAACACTGGTTATTTCTTATAAAACAAAAGTTTTGACCAAATCATCATCATGTCTAACCAATGATGTCCAATTTCAAGATTGTCAACATTAATTTTCTGTGGAGGGATGCAAAAAGTTTCCAAAATCATAGGGAAGTATATAGCAACCTTCAAAATAATCTAATGACAAACCAAATCCTGAATATAACCCCCTCCCCCCCCCCCCCCCACCACCCCCCCCCTCCTGTTCCCTGTTCTCCCACTCACCTCTCCCACTCACCTCTCCTGCTCCCCCCACCTGTCCGTCTCCCTCACCTTAGTCCTTCTCACCCACTACAGAGTAAAGTCTACCTACGCCACCCCACATCCCCATACTCCCTAGAGGCCTGAAAAATAGTGGGTGGCCCCCAGCCCCAGACCCTTTTCCTATCCCAACCCACTGCAAGCCGATGATCCAGGGCAGCGTTTTCAACTTATTTGTTTAAATCCGGAAACCCCCCTTTGTAGTGTCAGAATCTTGAACTGGTTGAATGCGAACATTTATGAAATAAGAAGAACGAAAAAAAAAAAAAAAAAAAACGACGAAAAGAACACACACACACACACACACACACACACACACGGGAATATTGTGACTTACATCTGCACCGTCCTCACCTGCACCGTATCGACGACGAATTCGGACACACTGTAAAACTCGTAGTTCAGTGGAATACGCCCCCCTCAGGCTGTTGTTCAATTTTTATAATAGCCTACGCCTACTCGAGCAGCTCAGCTTTCATTTTTCTGGTGGCTTTGGACATTCTACGCATGATCACAAAATCCTAATTTCTGCTCTGTAATCGGTGAGCTGGCTTGCGAAAAAATGAGAAAATATTCTTCTTCACTTTGTTTATGTTCTCGCATGTGGGCGGAAGACAATGTGCTACCAAAGAAAAAGAAACAGTGTAGGATGGGATATACAAACGATCGCTCGGAAATTCCTCCGTGCACAAAATGCGACTTAAAACCAAAAAATCATTAGCGAAAACGGATGAAGTATTGAAGAAGAAAAAGATTATCAAATTCTTGCATGATGTTTTTTTCTTAGCATCTGCCCGTTTTTGTGTTGTTTTATTTTCATTGTTTCCCCCAGTCTCTGTTCTGTTTGCACTAAATTACTAACAATAGATAAGAGCTAAGTTTTCTAAATGACATCAGCTGGCTCCATAGCTCAGTTGGTTAGAGCGTCTGCCTAGTAAGCAGAAGGTCGAGGGTTCGAATCCCTCTGGAGCCTTTTTTTTTTTTTTTTTTTTTTTTTTTTTTTTTTCTTTTAAATTAATTTCTTCCCTCTTTTTTTTTCTTCTCTCAATTTGATTTTCCGTCCTGCGTTATTTTTTTTTCTCTCGTCAGCTGGTTACGATGTCTACCTGTGAGTGGCAATCATGCTGATCCAAAGAACACGGAGTTTCTGAGCTTACCCTCTTCAGTAAAGGCAAAGAAAGTTTGGGGGAATTAACCAGATAGACGACATTCCAGTCATCACAACCGTTTTACCTACTACTAAACAGTAGATAGAAAATCGGGAGGGAGGAGGGGGATCAAGAAAAGCTGCCGCACTAACTTAAGATGATACACATTTAGTAATAATTGACAAACTTGGAATGACAAAATTTACTGAATGTGCACGCTGAACTAATATTTTCACACAAAAAAAAAAAAATTTTTAAATGTAGTCAAATTTACTTTGGATACGATTATTGATACGGCATCCAATGTTAAATTTCATGAGGATGTATGCATACATTCATGAGAATATGCATAATCATGAAAACTGAGTGTTCATTGCGAGAGTACATGTGTGCGGCGCGGACGGGAACGGGGTGGAAGACTGAGAACTGTCCGAGATAGAGACAGAAAGAGAGAAGCGACCACCCCCCTGGGGACATACAAACTCTGTGGAAACATAGACCTCAGTGGGTGATGAATAGACCCCCGGGGAAACATGTGTTGAGGAACATATAGACTTGGGAGGAGGGGAGGAGATGTGTGGCAATACAGATAGACCTGATGGACATATAGATCTAGAAAAGACCCAGGAAACATCATGGTGGACCTGGAGAGCACAGACCTTGCAGTGGGGACAGCGGCATTCATGAATCCACGTCTTCAGTATCGCAATGATGAGCACTACACCAGCATCTGACGGTTATTGGCATCCTGGCAACGTTTGTCCACCACTTTTGTCTGCGCTGATTCCACCGGCTTCTTTCTTGGAGGATGGTCGTAGACACAGCCACTTGATCCCGTCAGATATCCTTACCTCTTCAGAGCTTTCTTTTAAGTGTTGTCAGCAGGTCTTCATAGCGACGCACATCTGCAGCCTGATAGTTTTATAGACTTCGTCAGAGAGACATGTCGTGCCGTGTACGAGATGCCGAGCACAGTCTTCATAAGGATGTCATCTCTCCTGCCTGGATCTTTCTTTGCGGCTCTCCATGCTTTACATAGGCCTACAGACGAGAAAATGGTTAACACATCTGCATGCAAACACTTCAGCCAGGATCTGAGAGCAATGTTCTTCAGTGTTCCCAAGTAAGGTGCATCCTTAACATTTCCCATTTCCCATTTCCTGGCAACCAACAAGCACGTGCCCAGTCCATGGCGCTGGAAGCCTGCACAGTTACGCTGTCTTTGAATACTGTGTTCATCCTGCCTCTTTCAGTGTCCATAGCCATGAAACTTTTCGTCCTTTTTTAAACTCCCCCTTCTTCCCCGAAGTCCAACCACAGGCCATGAAAATTAGTACTATTCCCCTAAGTGGACAAACACAACGACACAGACACCATATCTTTACATGAAACGGTGTCCGAGAAAAGATTTCGATTTAGTACCCTTATTAGAAACGGGGGAAAAAACACAATTCCACTTTGTAACATTTGACAAGAAAGGATTTCTTTTTATCACCCTCGTCATAAACATTTCCTTTATATCCCCTTTCTTGAAACATGATCAATCGAAATGATTTCGGATAGACTTGCAATTATGGTTGATGACAATTTATAGACACAAGCATACACTTCTACAAAATAAATTATTGTCTTATTAACTATGCATCATCATCGGTCACACCACACAATAGCATATCATTTTCGAGAGACCATATGTTGTGTGTGTGTGTGTGTGTGTGTGTGTGTGTGTGTGTGTGTGTGTGTGTGTGTGTGATCCATCAACAACGTATTTCTCATTCAACTATTAAGAAAAACTACTTACTGAAGGAACAAATAAACTCATTCTCACTGTTAATTCCAACTGAATACATCATATTCACAACATAAATACCTCATCCCTTCATCAAAAGACTAGACTTGGGTTGGTATTTTGTAACAAACATATCTAAATTCATGAAACATGTTAAACATCCTATTTCCCTATCTCCATAGGCTTAACATAAAGATATGTATAAATACCTACCTTTACAAGGCAAAAGACCTGCCAACTGTGACTACGAAAAATTCAGCTCACAACTTCCCCACAACAAGTGAGTGATTTACGTTCATGCAGTTCATGCGCACGCACAACCTCGCTGGTCCAATCTCTAAACTCTCTGGGACAAAACGCCTTTTGTTACAACTATACGCCATCACACTATGAATACACCAAAACGACTGAATTTCTTGTTCTTTTTGTTTTTAACTTTTGCTATTTATTTGATTGTTACGAAAAGTTCCGGTCTTTAAGCAGAAATCTATGGGAAGTAATGCACACCGTATAAAACAATCATGGCGACAAAAGAGTCATCGCGGACGGCAGAGAAAGTCGTCCATGGCAAGAGACGTGGAACATGGATTCGAACGACGACACTGATCCTTTGTGCCTTGGGTATGATGTTGAGTGCATACTCCATCTATGTGGAGGTACTTGTGGAGCGATTGCCGGGATACAAGGCTCTATGCGACATCAGCCCAACGATGAGTTTGCTCACGAGTGTTTTCTTCAAGGTATGTGTGCTAAATTAGCAAAATCTCAATTCAGAAGCTTCTGTTTATGTCGACGTCATTGCTCTCACGTTCAAACCCAAACCCTGAATCAAGAGTGTCATAACCATCAAAAGAATGAAGGTTAATGCTACCAGAAGAAGAAAAAGAGAGTGCGAATCTATGAGTATGACAAATAGACAATTGACATCCACAGAAACTGAGGAAAGTGGAGCTTTTGAACGAGGATTAAATTACAAAATCATTTGTTCAGCCTCAAGTAGATCTGGCACTATTATACAACATAGTGCTGCTGCTGCTTCATGACGATGTGATATTGATTGCACCCTAAAGACTGCTGCTGTGCTGGAGCTGAAGCTGCAATGGGATGAAAGACAATCATATATATCTTGTGGATGCTGCAAGAAAGAATAGAGAGATCAGTAAAATAGTGTTTTCTTCTGTGAGAAAACAGAATCGGCAGACAGAAAGAAGCTTTCTAGTTCACTCATTGATTAAGATTTGTTCTTTGAACACATCATCGCCATAGAAACATAACTTTATAAGGCTCCCCATTACAATCTTTTAATGGAAAGAAGTGCAATGGAATAATTCTGAAAGGATTGAGTTGATTCCATCAGCCAACCATCAGCAGTGGTTAGTCATGGATTCCTGGCTTTTTAGGTCATGGGTTTAATTACCATGGGATTTTTTTGGCCCATGGCTGGCCCTTGCCTTGCCTTTATTTGGGCTCAGTTGGCTCAGTTGAGAAAACAGGAAGCACACAGTCAAGTATCATCCACTTCATGGGTGAATCTTTGAGAATGTTGCTTAAATTTTGTGACCAGCACAGCAGGTTCTGTGTCTTTTTGGTCTGTTTTATGATAGAGTAGATCTATGACAATCCTATCAGACCAGAGAGGGATTCCATCATTAAAAAGAAAGAAAGAAAGAAAGAAAGAAAAAAAAAAAAAACAATCTGTCCCACTCGAATAGATTATCATCATTTACAGAGCTACATGTACAGAGCTATGACCACATTATCTTCTGTTTTGAGAAAAAAAAAAAATTGCCAGACAATGAAGAATGTGTAATTTTGTGTTTATCTGTCCACTAATTTGTATTTGCACCCCTCATCCACCGTTGTCCTATTCTCTGCCTGTCCTTACTTCCTTTTTTTTGCTCTCACTTTCTTCCTCTGATGCATTGAGGTTGACTGTGATTTATCATTGAAAAATACCTTGCTGCAATGTAAAAACCTGTACTCAAACTCAGAGTAACATTCTTTATTCATGGTTTTCCAAACCACAGGAGGTTTTGTTGTAAACATCTTATGTCCAACGTAATATTTGAATATCACTTATGCCACGGGAAACCTGAATATTAATATAATCATTTTGCACCACTCAAGTCAAAGCATGAGACACATGTTGGATTAGCAATTTTATATCCAAAGTTCAGTGGTTTCTTCTCAAGACTGTCTGTAAGGTGTGTTATTATGATTTTTTTTGGGTCAGTGTTTGTTTCCCCCCATGAATCCATGAACTTATACATTTTTATGAACCTATGTAATGATAGCATAAATCTAAGGGTTGTTAGATATCTTTATTCATTATGAGCATTCTTGACATTAGCGCCAAAGACTAGCTAGCGTCTTTCAGTCTTTGGCAGTTTTTTCAGTTGTGCTAAAGTTGTCATAAAGTGATAAACTTGTTTAAGTCTTAATTTTTTCTTATGTATGACAGTATTTATTGATAACCATAGATGGAAGACATTTTGATGATTTTATTTAACAAAAAAGACTAATGACAGAACTTAGCAATTTGATGTCCTGTAGTATTATTGTTGGCATCTGATATATCTTTTCCAAGTTTTCATCTTTCAACTTATAATTTAATGAGCTGTTAAACTGTGTCAAAGGTAGACACTATCTGCACAAGTTGTCTGTTTACAGTTTAGTAATCATCAAGTAAGCTTTTTATTTCTAAACTTGACTAATATTGCTCAGCTGTATCAGTTGCTATGCACAGTGTTAACTGGATGACTTTGGCAAGAAAAATTGTGGTTTTATGAGAAAGTGTGACATATTAAACTTCAAGAAGATGTCATAATAACACATTACAACAGACATACAAGCCCATTTTAAATCAAGGAAAGCTGCCCTAAATGGACAGAATACAAACACTGAAACAGTGAGAATCAGAGTCATTTTTCATGAAAGCTGTGTTTTTAAATGTGGGGGTGGAGGTTTATGACATAATCTTTTATATATGTAAGAGGTTCTGCTTGCTTTAGTATTCAAAGTAATCATTCTTTAAAACAGCCTGAATAATTATCATTTAATTCAAAATTCTTTCTAACAAATTCAGTTCAAAGCATAAGCTGAAGTTCAGAGTTTATGAACTGTACAACTTAAGAAATCACTTGTCTGTCCGTCATTATGTTTGGAGCAGTGGTCACCTCTTCTTTCTTGCAGATGGGGCAAAGGTATGGGGCTGGTGGAAAAAGTGTTATCAAAAGACAGCATTTTTAATCAGCCCAATGGTGTGTATGGAATGGCAGTCTACACCTTCCTAGTAATCATGGGTGAGTAATTATGATGTGTCAGTAATTAATTCACCATCATAGAGAAAGTCTCGTAGACTGACGGCTGTAGGACTAGGAGCAGTTACGTTTGAAGGTTCACCTTGTTTAGGGCATGGTGGTGTGGAAGATGTAGCCCTTCTCTCTCCTTTCCCAGCTTTACTTGTCTGAACTGAATCAGGTACCCATTTGCTGCCGTGTGAACAGAGAGCAGAATTTTCAGGAGCTGAAATTTTGGCTGAAGAAGTGGTTGGAACTTTTTTTTTTTTTTTTTCCCCTTCAACTCTGCAGCTGTATGCAGTAATCATTTGGCTGCAGTTCAAAATGTATAATATGTAATGCTTAAAACAATCCGTTATTAATTTTGAATTTAATAAGTGAAAACTTCAGATTTTCATGTTTTTCTTTCTTTCGTAAACTGTCTGTTTTATGACATTAAATGCAGATGTGGAAAATTAAAAGAACTAATTAAAAAAAAAAGTAGAATGTTGAGACCAATTGATAATGCACTTGCCTAGAAAATCACATGATCCCAGGTCCATATGTCGAGTCTCCAACGGGGCAACAAAGGAACTTCCCCTGAAAATTCTATGGAAAATTCCATTTTGACTGGGCAAACCAAAATATACATGGGTAGAAAAAAAATGTGGGCTATAATCATGTTAACATGGTTTCCCCTGCTACAGGGGCCCAGATTCCTCTTAGAGAAAGATGTTGTGACAGTGAATGTCTCCAGATTCAATACAGTGGAGAGTACTTAGAAAGCATCATGAATATTTGGAGACCTGTAGTTTCATAACCTACATGACCTGAAAGAGATTAACATTTTTCATCTGATCTGAGTTTTTACGGTGGAAAGATTTTTAACTAAATCTTGGGTGTGTTTTTAGAAGATGGATTTTAAAGGGTTGTGTGTGATGAATGACTTGTGGGTTGACTCCAGCATGGTGACAGCCGTGATATGGCCCTTTGCGGTCGGCTGGGCTATAAGCGACATTACCTTACCTTACCTTAGGTCCAGGACTCTAGTACCTGGGCATTCCTGAGAAGCCAGACTGTAGTTAATTGTTCAACAACTCATCAGATGCACACATGGTCGGTTTTATTGAAAAGGGATTCTGGGTGACTTGGCATCCACTGAAGATTTGATTTCTTTTTAATCCTAAACCGGACAAGAATTCTGGTCCCTCTCTCTCTCTCTCTCTCTCTCTCTCTCTCTCATCATTGTAAAACGTATATGAAACAAACATCTTAGCATTGGATAAGTTGATTATGATGGTCACATGGATAATTTGTGCAAATCGGGATTTGTTTTTAGCTTTTACTTCACTCTCCCACATCATTGATCACGAAATGAACACACCATTAATTAACCTCTCTATAGATCGTCTTGTTGCCACCCTTGTCTTGGGTTTGATTCCTGTCAGAGCCATTTATTTGTGGGATTTTTATTTGTGGGATTTTTTCTGCTCTGATCAGCCAATACGCAGACTTTGAGTTTGCTATGGGATCGGCAGGGACGACTGAGGCACAGCTCTGCATTTCATCCATTTAATGGATGTGTGTTTGAGAGTGTTGCTCAAATTTCCTGTCCAGCACTGCAAGTGTCTGTCTCTCTTGGGCCTGGTTGACACAAGGATATGTTACAAAAGTAAGCATAAAGTGCAACCCTATCATGCAGTCTCAGAGCAGAATGGAAATCTGTGACTGTAGTTATCATCTCCATCATCAATATCCTCATCAATCAGGATTTAGAAGAGAAAAAAGAAAGAAAAAAAATCAGCCAGTTGCCATAGAGTTGACTGCTTCCTGTGGCAAATCTCCTGAAGATGAGCACCATTTTGGTTGATAGAGCAGGCATAATCTATTGCAAAACAAGTTGGCATAATGAGCAATTTGGGGCACCACAAGGCAGACATAATCTATCGCAAAACAAGTTGGCATAATGAGCAGTTTGGGGCACCACAAGGGTTAACTGTAATTCTGTCTTCAATCAGTGATGTGTGACAAAGTCCCTCCTCTAGACCAGCTGGCTACCACAGCTTCTTTTTAGAGCATCTGGTCTACCCCATAGGAGTATTGTTTTTCACATCTATCCAAATCCATTCTATCTGATTATGTATCATGAATAGGGGGCCTTTTTTTTTTTTCTTTAGGGGGTTGTCTTTCTGTCACCATTCCAGTCATCAGTGATGAAATAGCTAGGCCGTAATAAAACAGTTGACATTCAGGGTTTTCCTCTCTATTTATAATGTATACAGTCCCAACCAAGGCCAATACGCTTTGTCCACCAAGGTCTGAACTCGATTTTCCTTCTCCTAGAGGATCTGTTGAGCAAGGTGTAGGAGTTTCGTCTTCCAGGTCTGAAAAATATCATTTTTGTCTTTCTTGTCCAATTGCAACTGAACTTGTACATAATTGATTAATTCAGTGTACATTCCCGTAAGCTGTTTTTTTTCCTGTTTGTTTATTTTGTTTGTTTTTTGAGGTGGGGTGGAGTGGGGGGGGGGTTCATTTGAAAGACTTTATGTTCATAATCATTGGATGACCAATAGGATGCAGAATGCCCTGATAGATACGCTGAAAATGTTTTATTTCAAACCGATTTTTTAAAATAAGTGCGTACAAGCACATAATCAGTGCATTTAAGCATGATGTAAGGCAAGTGCCCATGAATTGTACAATGAGGACAGTCAGTAACTCTAGCAAAAATATGACAAGAAAATAGCTTTTTTAAGTCCAATATTTGTCTGGTAAACTGTTTCAGCATTTCAGCCGGAATTTCCAGCTTCCTTGGTACAGACTGTGGTGTCGTTTACCACCCAACGTTGGCTCGGTCTACCTGGCCTACATCCTCTTCTTCGTCGTTCTCTACGCGATGTCTGCGTCGTCTGTATTTCCATCTATATCATCAACTTCCTCATTTTTCTCGCCTCACTTGCCAAGCTGCGCCGCTCGTATCAAGCTGAGCAGAAGAAGTTGAAATAGTGTTGCGGTGATGTGAACATGTGCCTTTTACTGTCAGTGAAGATGTTAGGACACTGAGAATTTTGTTGTTGTTGTTGTTGTTGTTGTTGACGAGATTCTCTGAAGGTGGACAGGGTTTTTCATTATGTCATCATTACTGTGACTGCAGATGTGTTATGTTGTTAATCGAGGGAACATTTGTGTCAAGTTTTTGTTGTGTTTTTTTTTTCCTGTTGATTTTTTTTTCTCTTAGTCAGATGTGTTGTTAGGTTGTTACATTTTCTTCCTTTTTTTTTTTTTTTTTTTTTTTCTTTTTGTACCATGCTGATAATATTCTGTGCCTTCTCTGTATCAGTGCTTTTTAAAATCTGCTTGTCTGACCCACCAGTGTATGTAGTTGTACACAGCCATATCTTGGCTTGTCATACTTATCACTGGCACCAGCTGTTGATGGATAGGAGCTCTGCTGACATCAGACCACCCGCTGAAGGAGTCACTGCACTGGTGCCAAATCTTTTTTTTTTTCTTCTTTTTTTTGTTGCCTTGTCTTCCATACCCCCTCATCACTTCTCAAGCTTGCTGCTCATCTTAGCAACCCCTACGCAGGCGAGTGTTGTTTGATAGCATACAGTGGAGCTTGGTCTGATGTAACAGGTGCTTGACATTGCTCACTGATCACACAGGCATGGGATTTTGCCCAAGAAGGAGACAAAAGATGGAAATCATTTGGTGCCAGAAAAATTTGGAATTTGTGTGAAATAATCTGTGTTTTATTCCCTCATGATTTGTTGTGTGTGTGCCATCTGCAACTGGCCTACTGGGGTCCAAGTTGCTGGAAACTGAATGAACTAGTGTTCACATGCAAATGGTTGCACTGCTTTTAGTTTTACAGCGTCTGCTCAGGACTTGTGTTTAGTCAGATGATCATGGATAGCTGCAAAGCCCTGACTACTGAATTGAATTTCAGCAGAATTATAAAGCAGCACGCTCGAACCATCCCCGTCCAGTTTATGGAAAATGCCTGCAGCTGGCGAAATGTCCACAGTCTTGTCCAGCCATTCCCATTTCCAGACATTCTGTACTCTCTTGCTGCCAGTTTGAATCTTTTCACAGCCCCTCTCTCTTTGAATGAAAAACCTTAACATTTTGTCTTTCAGCTCTTGCTTGTTCATACATTTTGGTGCTTATTTTGGAACGGAATTGGGCTATGACCATTCACACATAATAACATAAAGATAATGCATGAAATTATGTCGTTGATCATCTGTAAAAATGTTCGTAAATGACTGCAGATTTTGCATTTGTAATATGAAGACAAAAATTGCATGCACGATTGCTGAAACTAACAATGAAACTCTAAATAACACTAAGGACAGGGCAAGACTGTGTAGACATTTGACAACCAAGGAGTGAAATGGTAGAGCTGCAGCCACCACCACCAGCATGCCGTGAAGAACCCTACAACTGTAATTAATAACTTAAGTGTATTTTCACAACTGATCTCAACTTTTGCTGTTTTGGGCAGAAGAGTTCACTATTTGGCAACTTCGGTCTTGGGGAAAAAAAAAAAAAGAAACAGGAAAAAATGTTGGGGAGATGTGACAGGTTTACCATCCTCTGCCCACAGATCTTGAGATCCCACCTCTACACTTTTCTCTGCTTGTTTCTCTCTCTCTCTCTCTCTTTTTTTTTTTTTTTTTTTTTTTTTTTGTCCTTGCAGTAATTGAATGATGTAATACCAAAATTTGACAAGTTTTGTCTATCAGATGGCGGAAACCTGCCGAGTGGTGGGAAAATCCCATGCCTGATGATAAGTATTTCTTAATTGTAGTTCCCTACTGCCTCAGCATCTCCCATCTGGAATGGAGGTCTTTGTCATGCCCCTTCAGTTCTAATCTCCGTGAATCCCTCCACGCTGAAGACAGTGACACACACTCTCCATAGGCTGGGAGGCTGAAAGTTAGATCACCATGTTTTGAAAGCAAGGCATGAAAGACCACAGGATTGAGATTGTTGAACTTCACGTTGTGAGATTGTGAAACTTATATTGTGTGCATATATGTAATATATATACATATGTGTTTCTCTGTGCTTGTATGCATTTGAGGTTGTTGCTTGGTTTTGGCGGTAACGTTAAGTTTGTGTTGACTTTTTGTTGTATGCATCAGTCATTGTATGTGGTTGTGTTCTGAGATTAGTGTGTGGTTTGAGGGTGTGCGTGTTGAACTTATTGTTGTGTGCATACATGTATCTCTGTGTTTACATGAGGTGTTTTGAGATTTTTTTTTTGTGTGGTTTTAGAGGTGTTGGGGAAGAGAAAAGACCCTGTTTAACATTCTGAAATCATGCTTGATCACTGGGTTTTATTGAGCAAGTCACACTCTCCCCATCTCCCTTTCTAACAGCTGTCCTCCTGGATAGTTATGATGTGCTTTTTTCTGCATTCCTTTATTAGAAAGGCAGAGTGAGCAATAGACACCGATCAAAAAAAGATAGAAATAGAGCACAGTAATTTCTAGACTGTACTGTATTTTTTGTTGTTAATCTTTATGTTGATCTGTGCTTTTTACTCACTGTACTTAGATTGTGTGTGTGTGTGTGTGTGTGTGTGTGTGTGTGTGTGTGTGTGTGTGTTTAGCATCTTCACTGCATGTTGTGACTCATCATTTTGAATTGTACATAGTTCAGTATTTCACTGGCTTGCAATCTTCACATGACCTCCATTGTCGACTGGGCTGTGAACAACATGACTGGATCCTCTGCAGGATGGTGAGTTCAATTCTGTCCATCAGCCCAAGCTGCAGGACAACTCCAAAGCAGTTGTGCAGGTTTTTGCCTGTGGTGAACTTGCATCTTGTCGTATAGTGCAGAGACACAGAGAACTACAAAGAAAACCATCGAGAGAATTCAGACTTTTATCAAACCCTGCCTCAGAAAAGTCTTCCAGACCTACTGGTCAGACACTGTGTAAGCAACCATCAGACACCGTCTACACTGACTTTGGACAGAAAAACACAGAGGCTACCAGCCCATGAAAAGATCAAAAGAAGATGGCAGTAGACTGGACACACTCCCAGGAAACCTGCATCAAACATCACCTGATGAGCCTTGAAGTAGAACCTCCAAGACAAGCAGAAGCCATGCCTGGTATAGGGACTTCGAAACAGACACAAGGCATACAGGATACACCTAGGGACAGCTGGAGAGGAAGGTTCAGCACAGGGCAGGGACAGACAAATATGGAACAGCCTATACATGTGAAGGGGCAAAGGACAATTATAATGATGATGATCTTTTCATCCAGTTCACAGGTCTGTTGTTTGTGTCACGGCAGGGCACACGTCCATGAGGTGTTCATTTTCACATCTCTAGACACACACCTTTCAAAGTGCCAAATAAAAAAAACTATTGGGAAGATACTATATTCCAAGAAGGGTAGCAATTTTTGGGTGTGTGTGCAGGGGATGATGTAAATTGATGAGGATTATATTGACTTCTGGGATGGTGTGGGTATTCTTCTCAACTGTCGTTGCCTGGGACTTAAGCGTGCAATGACGGCCATAAATTTGTCTTCATAACATAAAGAGATGGACAATGATTCTGATACAGATTTTGTTGTGGTTTATCCTTTTTGTAAACTTTTAGTCAAATATATACGTACAACAAATCATGCACTACCAGAGTGCCATTTTGATAATGGAATTTTGTGCAGAATCATGAGCCATTGGTCTGTTTGTAGTCCACAGAAATTTAGTGATTTTTAAAAAAAATTTGTGTTGGTTAAGCCAGGCTGTGTTATGATTTTCACATATCTTTTTGGAATGGAGAAGCGAAGATGTATTTTTATCATGTCAGCACATGGCACATGAAACAGTAAGGGTAAGGTGAAGTATTTAGACATGACTTTGCCAAAGTTTACCTGCTTCTTCTCTGAACATGATTCTCAGGTGTGATGACTCTGATAGGTTTCAGAATATCTGCCGCTGCCGTCCATTTTACTTCCCTGGACCTTCTCCCTGTTGTTTTTCCTCTTAGAATCTCTCTCTCTCTCTCTCTCTCTCTCTCTCTCTCTCTCTCTCTCTCTTGCTGTCACCTTCTCTAATTTTGCAATTTTTTTTTTTCTCAAATACTGAATCTGTATCTAGCTAGTCTGGTGTGGAACAGTAGTCATTCCCCCCCCCCCCCCCCCTTTCCTTTTTGTTTTCATTTTCTTTTTTTCTTTAGTTCATTTTTTTTTT
Source organism: Conus betulinus (assembly GCA_016801955.1). NCBI lineage: Eukaryota > Metazoa > Mollusca > Gastropoda > Neogastropoda > Conidae > Conus > Conus betulinus. The sequence continues at coordinate 15,159 of JADBJO010024454.1, forward strand.
TTTTTTACACAGGAAACAACAAGGTCAGAGTTATTGACCAATCCCTGTAACAGTCTCTGGGACCAGGTTTTCTCCCTCAGCAAGAGATTGTCCAATGGAAAGATGTCCAGGGCACCTCTCCTGTCCAAGTGTCTTTCTGTTTTGATCATTAGACAAGCAGAACAGTTCTCCACTACAGACGTAGGAGTGCATGAAAAATGACATTCAAATGAATGATCGAAGTTCAGAACGCATGAAATATGACATTCAAATGAATGATCGAAGTTCAGAACGCACGAAATATGAAATTCAAATGAATGATCGAAGTTCAGAACACATGAAATATGAAATTCAAATGAATGATCGAAGTTCAGAACGCATGAAATTCAAATGAATGATCGAAGTTCAGAACGCATGAAATATGACATTCAAATGAATGATCGAAGTTCAGAACGCACGAAATATGAAATTCAAATGAATGATCGAAGTTCAGAACGCATGAAATATGACATTCAAATGAATGATCGAAGTTCAGAACGCACGAAATATGAAATTCAAATGAATGATCGAAGTTCAGAACGCACGAAATATGAAATTCATATGCATGTTCCAAGTTCAGAGTGTAAAAACAATCTGATAAAGGTGCGTTGTTCTTGTCATGCAGGGTTTTCTTGAGAAGTGTTGTTGCCTAGTTGGAAGAAGTTTTAAATTGAAGAGATTACCAAAGAAAAGGAAATCGTAGATGGTTTTTCCATGTGTAAGTGTTACATCCCTTGGATGTTGACAAGGGAACACAAACTATTCTCCTGAATAGTCCATATATTGAAGGCTTGTCTGTAGTGTTCGTGGCATGATGGATTTACACATTTATTTATAGATACATGCATAACTTTGACACAAGCCGAGCACCAGAGAAGATCAGGCATACATACCCATGCCTCAGGATCAGCATTTTAAGAAAAATACATTTCCACTGTCATTAATGTTGTGTCAGAAATACACTGTGGAAAAGCCTACTACAATGTAGAACACCTGAAAATAGCGGGTTACTGAAGTGAAACTAGAGATATTTTGGCAAAAAAAGTACCACTGTATTGCCAGTTCGTACGGTTATTATGTGTGAAATCAGAGTTTAAAGCACAAGACATTCATAGTTGCCTTATGGCAGCAGGGGTGGTTCCTATTCAATGATGTGCATGCTGAATAGAAGTTCCCAGTCAACACGACTGCAGCAGTTTGTTGTTGCAGCCTTTCATAGGTGCACTGTGTTGCACATCAATAGGAAAAGCAAGACTAGGGCTCTAGAAACAACTCAACTTCAGAGGTATTTCTTTTACATGCTTGATAATGTTTCAGTGCAAAAAACAAATTTGCTTGATGACCTCGGAGAAGAAAAGTTTACTTTATTTTTTATTATGTTTTTTTTTTTCCCAAGTTAAGAAGAAACAGAAGAGCAGCAAGAGAGGGAATTAGCATGAAAGTTGGGCAAGCACTCTAAAGTGCATGGGAAAGTGAATCAGTCGTTTGTCCCTCCATGTTAAACTGAGCGCAGCAGTACAGACAGATGTTCATTTTACCATGGTACATACAAGAAAGGGAGTACCAGGAAAACTTGGCTGAGGCACTTTTTGTTTCCAACCATAATGATTGAAAAGTACCTCCACGATAACAAAACTAATCTTTTACACAACCTCCACGATAAGAAAACTACCTTTTTTACACAACCTCCACAGTAAGAAAACTAACTTTTCTATCTCCGCGATAAGAAAACTAACCTTTTACACAACCTCCACGATAAGAAAACTAACTTTTTGCACAACCTTCATGATAAGAAAACTAACTTTTTACACAACCTCCATGATAAGAAAACTTTTTACACAACCTCCATGATAAGAAATTAACTTTTTACACAACCTCCATGAGATGAAAACTAACTTTTTACACAACTTCCACGATAAGAAAACTAGTTTTTTACACACTCTGAAACCTAGTAGGAAATATTCAGAGTGTTTGTATTCAATATAACAAAATCTGGAAAGTAGCAGAATTTCCTAGAATTTTGACCAGCTGTGGGTGCAGCTATTGAGAACAGATGCGCCACTGATCAAACTGGTTTTATGCTTTGGCGTGTATGGATTTTGTCTTAAGCTGGATTGTCAGCAAAAACTCAAGATTATCTTTGATCATTGTCAGAAATGAAAAATCATGCATACCCCAGACTGGATGAGAGTAAATGACATAGTTTGGGCAATTTGAGAAGAATCAGGCATCTTGGTAAAGTCTATTTTCACCTGTTTTGCTTTGTGTGTGTGTGTGTGTGTGTGTGTGTGTGCACATGATAAATGATAATTGATTCATTGAAACAAGAATTCTTGAACTAGGAAGGCTTAGATGGGTTTCTGAAAGGCTTGCTAGTTATTGTATTAATCTGCATGTTCTGAACTAGTGCTCACCTGAGGATGGATTCTTGTGATACTACTAGTAGATTGTCATGGAATAAAATGGATCCTTCTGCTTAGCCTGGATTTTGTTGTCTGTGTCCATGTACATGCAAGCACATTTGTGTATGTGTTGTTGTTGTTGTTTGTGTGTGTATGTGAGTGTGACTGTGACTCTGTGTGTGTGTGTGTGTGTGTGTGTGTGTGTGTGTGTGTGTGTGTGTCTGCACGCATGCACGTGTGCACACGTGCAGCTGTTTATCATTCTTTAACATATTATCTCTCCAAGTGATATCTACATGATTTGCATGTATGTTAGCGTCTGTGTGTGTGTGTGTGTGTGTGTGTGTGTGTGAGAATGCTTGAATGTCTGTGAACTTCTTTGATGACATTCTAGATTACATTTCGTGGTCAGTCACTACATCAGCATTCTGCTGCCACTGTAGTTTATGCTGCTGGTAGCATGGTGAAGAATACATCATTCATATTTCAGACATTTTTCCCAAAATGAATGAAGCCAAAATTTCAACATCACCATGATCATGTATAAAAGATATATTATCGACACCAGCAGCTTCATGTCTGTTGTGAGTCGCTCCTGATTTTTGCCACACATCTACAAATATTTCAAGCATCTAGCAATATCAATACAAGAAATTCTACATATATACATATACAGCAGAACTATCAGCTAACTGGCTGCTCCCTTCTTTAAACCTGCAAGAATTAGTTACACAGGCCTACCCTGTCACTTTTATATACACACAGTAGTAGGTGAATGTCAAAACTATTCACAAGCACACAATGTGTAACACTGGATACACATGAAATTCAAAACAAAGCATATCAACATTATATAATACACACTCAACAGGTTGAGATCCACATAACTGTCCAACAAACACATTGAAAACCAATGTGTTCATATACACTCATACATGCACTTCAGCATCCTTTTAAATGTGTAACTGAACAATCCATTATTAGAAGTTATTTTTCCTTGTCATTAAATAAATGCTTTCTGTTCAAAGACTGTGTTGAGGAAGACATTATCTGAATCTCTGCAATTCCAAATAAAATTAAAGTTGATACAAATAAAACACTTTCAAAAACACACACACACACACACACACACACACACACACACACACACACACACACACACATTCATTTTCATTTTTCATGCTGAAAAAAAAAGGTCTAGAAACGATCAACAACTTCAGAAATGCATCAAAGAGAAGCATACAAAGGATGGATTTTTTCCCATCCCCTAATGAAGCTCCTTCCCCAGGTAGCTGGAAAGGAAAATCTTGACTAGCATGTCTTTTGGTCTTTCTGGTCAAGCCATACCAAAAAGTGAACATGAGCGTATAATTGCATATCTTTTTATCTTTCTTCTTCTTCTGCGTACGCAACTGATACTCCTGTGGACACTCCCTGTATAGACAGGCAGGTATTAATCCCATTCAATTCTAACTGAACCATACCAAAAGTGAACATGAGCGTACGTGATCAGGTAACTTGGGAAAGATGATCCACAACTGTGCAAACGCTTTTTACTGAGCACTTGATTTTTCAAAAAGGCTCTAATTAAAAGAGGCAGGAAAGTGTATTTGAAATATATGACGTAATATCTTTTTTTTTACTACAAAAACAGTGTGGAAAGAAAATTAAGAATATTGCGTAAAACAACTGTGGTATTTCATCTACCCTCATGCTCTGCATTTTCATGGTGTTAACGTGAATTTGCTCCAAAAGATTTCTTATTTTAGCTTTTTTTCCTTCAGGAAGATGGCATCTTCACTTGTTGTGTTACAGATCAGCCCAGAAGGCGCCCTGTGAACTGACTATAGTGAAACTGAAGCATTTCCATAATTGTGATTGTACATGACAAAACCTGTATATCAGATTGAACGCACAAACTGAGGTTTTGCATCTCATGTTCAATTAAAATCCCTGAAAAACATGCAGAATACAAAATTCAAACTATCTTTCACTGTTAGATGTTCAATTAAAATCCCTGAAAAACATGCAGAATACAAATTCAAACTATCTTCCGTTGTTTTTAACTTACAGTGATTTTAAGTTTGGAATATATCATCAGTCAGTTTGCAGAAATTTACATTAAAAAAGAGACCAATTACAAGTCTCTGTGCCTAAAACGGGATTTGAACCCACAACACCTGAACCCACACCTTGCAATGTTAAGTACCTGAGTGCAGTAGGTCATTTCCAAACAAGGCTTGTTTGGAAATGACCTACTGCACTCAGCGAGACAAATGAACTGGAAAAGCAAGTGTTGAAAAGAAAGAACTCTGTGGGGTGGTAAATCTGTTACAGAAATGTTTTAAAAGGTTGGGAAAAAAAAAAGAAAAGAAAATTACAAGGTTAAGGTTGAAGTTGCCATTACCTCTGGCCACAGGGGCAGTGAGTGACTTTAACCATGTCTTGGGCATGGGTTAACTCACTCAACAAAGCGTAGGATGCCAATGTCTGCATATGCGGATTTTGGATTTTGAAAATTTGTGCTGTCCGAGTGATGTATCGGGTATGAAATTCAAGAACAGAGGGGCTTTTGTATATACTAATATGCACTGCATGCGCTCACTAAATTTCAAGTGCCTGTCTGCTCATTTATACTATGAGAATTTTCCTCCTACTGTATACAAACCCCAGGTTTTCAGACTTTAGCTAGGGGAAAAACTCATGGCATCAAATTAGTTAATGTATGGTGGACCCCATCCTCTTTCCTTCCACCGCCTATAAAATTTCCTTGAACTGAATCAGGTACCCAGTTACTGCTGGGTGGACGCACACACAGCATTTCGAGACTGAAACAATTCTACCCCACAAGAGATTCAAACTCATCACCATCAGTTCCTCAGTTCCGCAGACAAACATCCAAATCTGACACGGGCTCGCCTAGTGATTCCTGGTGCAGTCAGGACAAGAACCAGCATCTGATGGGTGGGCGTCTCAAGGCATTCTAGATGAATGCATGGGTGGGAGTAGTTCCGTGTCATTTGGATTTCCGTATTGATGTTTTGGCGATTTTACTCTCCCGTTTGCACTTCGATGGATGTGTGCACTGGTTCTCCGATCCATACTTTTTTACTCTTTTGCCTCGACTCTGTTGGATGTTTGTAGTTGTTCTGTTTTTTTGTCTGAAATAGTTTTAACTATATAGTACTGAGAAGTATAAAATTCAGGGTTTGTATCAAAGGAGAACACAGTAAACTGTCAAATGTCAAGTTTTCGTCAGCATCAGACCCACTAGCAGGGTGTTGCCCCTGCACCCCACCAGGGGTCTTAAAAGCAGCCCCTGGACCCTGGCTGCAAGTTTTCAGCATTACAAACATTTCTCACCCCCAACCATGTGAATGTCCGTTGCTACCAGACATCCTCTTAAAAGAGAGGAAATCTTTACTGAGAGAAAAATGTGATACAGACAAAGAGAAAAAAGGTTTCAGAAAAAAAAAAGCAAGTCTTTAAAGGGAGAGAATCTGTTCACGCAGGGACATCCCTGGAAGATGTCCCTGTTCTAAAGACACATGATGTTAACAGCAGCAGTCCTCAAGGAACTTTCAAAGTTGGATTAGCATGACAACCTACAACCAAACAGATTCCACACGTTCACATGAGAATGTCCATTAATCACAGAACCGACAGATCATGGTGTGTGAGAGTCGATGGAAAAGGAAAGGGAAGGAAAAAAAAAAAGAAGAAAAGAAAGGTGGGAAGAAATAGGAGGATGGAGGCTCCATCTTCAAAAGGAAAGAAAGACAAAATTACACAATTGTTTTATGGACGTTGGACAAAGGCAAAAACCCCCCCAAAACAAACAACAACAAAAAAACTAAAAAGATTCCACACTACTCCTTGGTCACTTTTGGTAACGTTTTGGCCTATCTGAACACGACCCGACCTGGTCACCATCACTCCATACTCTGTAGATGATTTATCTGTTCTCAGTTGTAAGGCACTGCTAATGCATGTTTTTGAGGTTGTTCTGGTAACAATGCAATGACTTGTCTACACCATGTCATAAGGTACAGCCAGTCCAATGTTGTAGTTGTACCCCTGTGGCTCGTCGTACGTCGACAGACAGATCTCAGGCACACCTTGTGTCATCTGGTCTGCCAGGAAATCGTACACATGCAGCGAACCTCGGTGCCTGCAAACAGCGCCAAAAGCTACCTATCACAGAGTGTATGTTTTCATTCATCAGGGAACAAGGTAAGTTAGCCCCAGAGACTACAAATCACAGAACGTATGTTTTCACACATCAACGGAATAAGGTAAGTATCTCGTCTCATTTTCCCACTATTCACCTATGTCGGTGCTCCGTTTGCTTATGTAAGTCACTGATCACTTCTAGGCACCAAGGTCACCAAGAGCACTGAGAGAACTGTTCAACTGGCTGAGCTGCCCTCTCAGGTTACCATGCATGCTAGCTCCTTGTTGTCCACCAATTTATGAGGTCGATCCACTGTCTGCACGTAACCTTTGCCCACATGAGAACCACCATGTCTCTGCTTCAATATCAACAGTTTGACACCAACAGTGGTGAACAGAGAGCCAACGCATGGATGGAAGCAGCCAATCAGAGCAACAGGAAGTGGTGAATGCCTTTAATGGAACTCTAGCTGGTGAAAGGCAAAAATGCTTATAATCTTCTCACCTCTTCATCCATGATGCTTGTAACTGAGTGGTGAATGCCTTCAATGGAACTCTAGCTGCTGAAAGGCAAAAATACTTATCCTCTTGCCTCTTCATCCAGGATGTTTGTAACTGAACATAACGCTTTTTTTCTAATTTTCTGTGTCGTCTTCTGTATCCTCTCAGGGCATTACTCCCGAGCCAGTCATTCCTGATCAAGACAGACCGCCACACCTGGGTCGCCTTAGGTCCACTGTATTCTGTGTCTTTACACAGTGCACAAGACATGGTTTTAGACTCATTCTTACAGCAGCTTTGTTTCTTGTGTGATAGTAATAATAATGAGCAAACAACAGACATGTCTCTATCTTAGAAAGAGGATCATCCATATCTTTACCTTTCATAGACCTAAATGAGCTCTTTGATAGAAGAAAAGCAGAACGTATCATGCCTTGCATTACACTTTCATCTTCTTCATCATCATCATTCTCATGCGTCTCTTAATCTTTTATGACGCACAGAGTTAGAACTGTATAAATGGAATGTCATCTGACTTGAAAACTGTTTCTATTATCATCATCATTACTGTCATCAGCACTATTAGACTATTATCAACAATATCACACAATCATCATAATTATTTTCAACACTGTTATAGTCATCATCATCATTATTACCATTGATATCATCATCACGATTAACACCATTCATATCATCAAATCATCTTTTTTGTTCCTTCTTCTGTACATCAATGCCCTCATTCAGACCCTTCACCCATAGCCACAACCTGCAGTGGCAAAGAAGTTAACTTCGCGAACACCCAGCTGGGAGGTTGTGAGTTCAATTCCCATCACAGCCATTTACTTGCGGGATTTTTCAGCCTCGACCAGTTTCTATGGGCTCAAACGGGAAGACTCGGACGACATCGTTGAGTTTTATCAGCTTAATGGATGCATCTCTGACAGCATTGTTGCTCAAATTTCCTGACCAACACTGCAGGTGTCTGTACCTCCTGGGCCTGGTTACACCAGGATATTGTTATGGCAGTAAGTGATTACAGCCTGCCACGCAGTCTCAGAGCAGAAAAGAAATCTGTATCATCATCTTCATCATCTGCATCCTCATTGATCATCATGAAAAGAAAAAAGTCTCAAGTTATCATATTACTGTAGTAATTCTCATTACTACTATTCTCATCATAAAACTGATTATCCTGGTTACCTTTGGTGCAGGCCCGTGTCAAAGTCAAACTCACTGTACTGCTGTTTGACATAAGGAACATGGCCGATCACCAGCTGCCGTTCCTCGAAGTGACAATAACGAACAGGATGTCTGCACATGACATGAGAGAGGCATTAGTTTCAACAGCAACACATCATCTCTGCAAGCATATTCGTTTGTGTTTTTTGCTTACAGCCGATACGACCAAATAGTCCCTTTGCGGTGTAATCGCCACGTAAAGAAACAACAGGAATAGTGGGTCTTAATATAAACAGAACAACGACAAAAATTAGTCATCTGTATATATACAGGTTACTCAATCACAAAAATAATAATTTAACTATCAGTCTTACAGCAGATAAGACAAGGCTGCACTGTTGATCCCCCTGCCCCCCCTCCCTTTCCCCTCCTGCACCACACACATATTCAGACCTATGGCCACATCGTACACCCCATTACCTGTTGTTCATCTCCCACAGCTTCCGTGTCATTCGCTGGTCCCAGACACACACGAAACCCGCCTCGTCCCCTGACACCACCTTCCACTCATCCATCTGCACCGTTGTCACAGCCGCGGAATGACCCATCAAGGTCATCAAGGCTGACTGTGCCACCCGCACGTCAAACACCCGCACTCTGAAACATCAAGGTCTGTAATGCAGCAGTCTTGTCAAACACTCTGGAAGGTGTCAAATAAGCTAATTCTCTTTTACTTTTTTTTTTTTTTTTTTTTTTTTCAAATTTCTGCTCTTTGAAAAAGAGTGGTAAAGAGAAACAAGTATGTGAAAGCATATTTTGGAAATAGCTGTATTCTCAACTGGATGAATGTCAAAGCAAGCTGAAATGAGAGCAGAAAAATAACTGTTGTTCTAGGAATGGAATTCGATAAAGAGCATCTGCTCTACCCCCTCCCTTCCTTCTGTCGATCACTCTTCTCTCCTCTTCTGTCCCTGCTCTAATCCACCCTTCCTGTCCCCTTTTACACACGTTTTTATGCTGTCATTGTGCTGGGTTTTGGTTTTTGCGACATTTACACAACACACATACACTTCACACGCACATACACACACGCACATATGTATGCACACACACACACACACACACACACACACACACACACACACACGCACACACGTACGCATGCACGCACGCACGCACGCACACGCACGCACGCACGCACGCACGCACACACACACACACACACACACACACACACACCCATGATGACAGATGGGAATAAAGCGAATCAGGGCAACATGATGACTGATTGAAACAAAAACTGACACCATTTTTTCATCGTCTTCAACTTCACATACTATCCATCCATTTTTTTATTATGATTATAATCATCAACATTTTCACCAATTTGCCAATCATTTATCATTATTTTGATTTGTTTGTCCATCCTTTCTTATGACCACACAATTGCACCATTTTCATTGCTTATCTAATTACTTTTTGTAATAATCTTAACAGAAAATGTGCAGACTTTAACGATGATGATGATAAGGTAATGTGGCTATAAGCAACATTACCTTACCATCATCATCATTTAGTCTGCAAATTTTTTTTATTTTAGTAATTTATTTCTATCAATTAAGCAACTCTTTATGATGATCATTATCAACATTATCATCATCATCATTATCATCTTTTGCTTCAGATTTTCATTCTTCATGATAACAAGCATCAATATCATGTGTCCC
>JADBJO010024455.1:0-2500 GCA_016801955.1 Conus betulinus
TGGATAACCCTGCACCTCAGCCTCACTAACCTGTAGTCCACACTCTCCCTGGATAACCCTGCAACCTCAGCCTCACTAACCCGTAGTCCACTACTCTCCCTGGATAACCTGTGCCTCAGCCTCACTAAACCCATGTCCACTAATCTCATTGGATAACCCTGCACCTCAGCCTCACTAACCCGTAGTCCACTACTCTCCCTGGATAACCCTGCACCTCAGCCTCACTAACCCGTAGTCCACTACTCTCCCTGGATAACCTGCGCCTCAGCCTCACTAACCCCATGTCCACTAATCTCCCTGGATAACCCTGCGCCTCAGCCTCACTAACCTGTAGTCCACTAATCTCCCTGGATAACCCTGCACCTCAGCCTCACTAACCTGTAGTCCACTGATCTCCCTGGATAACCCTGCACCTCAGCCACACTAACCTGTAGTCCACTGATCTCCCTGGATAACCCTGCACCTCAGCCACACTAACCTGTAGTTCACTACTCTCCCTGGATAACCTGCACCTCAGCCACACTAACCTGTAGTCCACTAATCTCCCTGGATAACCCTGCACCTCAGCCTCACTAACCTGTAGTCCACTAATCTCCCTGGATAACCCTGCACCTCAGCCACACTAACCTGTAGTTCACTGATCTCCCTGGATAACCCTGCACCTCAGCACACTAACCTGTAGTCCATTAAAACTTCCCCTGGATAACCCTGCACCTCAACCTCAGTAACCCTATGCCCACTAATGTCCCTGGATAACCTCGCACCTCAGCCTCACTAACCTGTTGTCCACTAATCTCCCTAGATAACCCTGCGCCTCAGCCTCACTAACCTGTAGTCCACTACTCTCCCTAGATAACCCTGCAGCTGAACCTCACTAACCTGTAGTCCACTACTCTCCCTGGATAACCCTGCACCTCAGCCTCACTAACCCCATGTCCACTAATCTCCCTGGATAACCCTGCAGCTGAACCTCACTAACCTGTAGTCCACTACTCTCCCTGGATAACCCTGCACCTCAGCCTCACTAACCTGTAGTCCACTACTCTCCCTGGATAACCCTGCACCTCAGCCTCACTAACCTGTAGTCCACTACTCTCCCTAGATAACCCTGCACCTCAGCCTCACTAACCTGTAGTTCACTACTCTCCCTGGATAACCCTGCAGCTGAACCTCACTAACCTGTAGTTCACTACTCTCCCTGGATAACCCTGCGCCTCAGCCTCACTAACCTGTAGTCCACTACTCTCCCTGGATAACCCTGCACCTCAGCCTCACTAATCTGTAGTCCACTACTCTCCCTGGATAACCCTGCACCTCAGCCTCACTAACCTGTAGTTCACTACTCTCCCTGGATAACCCTGCAGCTGAACCTCACTAACCTGTAGTTCACTACTACTCTCCCTGGATAACCCTGCGCCTCAGCCTCACTAACCTGTAGTCCACTACTCTCCCTGGATAACCCTGCACTCAGCCTCACTAATCTGTAGTCCACTACTCTCCCTGGATAACCCTGCGCCTCAGCCTCACTAACCTGTAGTCCACTACTCTCCCTGGATAACCCTGCACCTCAGCCTCACTAATCTGTAGTCCACTACTCTCCCTGGATAACCCTGCACCTCAGCCTCACTAACCTGTAGTTCACTACTCTCCCTGGATAACCCTGCAGCTGAACCTCACTAACCTGTAGTCCACTACTCTCCCTGGATAACCCTGCACCTCAGCCTCACTAATCTGTAGTCCACTACTCTCCCTGGATATACCCCTGCACCTCAGCCTCACTAACCTGTAGTTCACTACTCTCCCTGGATAACCCTGCAGCTGAACCTCACTAACCTGTAGTCCACTACTCTCCCTGGATAACCCTGCACCTCAGCCTCACTAACCTGTAGTTCACTACTCTCCCTGGATAACCCTGCAGCTGAACCTCACTAACCTGTAGTCCACTACTCTCCTGGATAACCCTGCACCTCAGCCTCACTAACCTGTAGTCCACTACTCTCCCTGGATAACCCTGCACCTCAGCCTCACTAATCTGTAGTTCACTACTCTCCCTGGATAACCCTGCAGCTGAACCTCACTAACCTGTAGTCCACTACTCTCCCTGGATAACCCTGCACCTCAGCCTCACTCACCTGTAGTTCACTACTCTCCCTGGATAACCCTGCACCTCAGCCTCACTAACCTGTAGTCCACTACTCCCTGGATAACCCTGCACCTCAGCCTCACTAACCTGTAGTCCACTACTCTCCCTGGATAACCCTGCGCCTCAGCCTCACTAACCTGTAGTCCATTAAAATCCCTGGATAACCCTGCACCTCAGCCTCACTATCCTGTAGTCCACTAATCTCCCTGGATAACCCTGCGCCTCTAATCTCCCTGGATAACCTGTGCCTCAGCCTCACTAACCTGTAGTCCACTACTCTCCCTGGATAACCCTGCACCTCAGCCTCACTAACCTGTAATCCATTAAACTCTCCTGGATAACCCTGCGCCTCAGCCT
>JADBJO010024455.1:12500-17500 GCA_016801955.1 Conus betulinus
TACCTAGAAACTTTTTTTCCCCATTACCCCATACTGTCTCTTTTTTTACACCATTAAGTAAACTGAACTTTTTATTTACAAGTCCTTTCATGATGAAGTGCTAGTGTTGTTACATTGTCGCCACATGTCATCCTCCCCTTGTCAAAAGACTTTCCATGTGATGACAATACAATATTAAAGAGTCAAAGTGTCAACTCTGTGTGTGTGTGTATATGTGTTTGTGTGTGTCTGTCTGTCTGTGTGCGTGTCTGTGTGTGTCTGTGTGTCTGTGTGCACACACAATGCATTCTTTGTCTGTCCACTTCGCTGTGTGTGTGTGTGTGTGTGTGTGTGTGTGTGTGTGTGTGTGTGTGTGTGTGTGAGTGTGTGAGTGTGTGAGTATGTGTGTGTGTGTGCATGTGTGTGTGTGTGTGTGTGTGTGTGTGTGTGTGATCTGTAGTACACATATCCACAGCCAACTCCAATGGGACCACTGACCTGTAACAGATCTCTCGGGATAAGCCCTGGCCATTATTTCCTCACCCACATCTCACTTCCTTCCCCACCTGAACCCCCATCCCTCATCCGAGGCAGCATGTAATAGACTCAACAACTGCCAGTCTGCAGCACAACGGCAAGAATGACTTTCTACCCTGGGTATTCTTCATCCCATGCCATCTCCGTTTCCAGTTCAAGAGGCTGCAGTTCCCCCTGAGGACCTCTTTCATTGTGACCATCCACAATATCACCAGGACAGTCCCTGCAAGTGGCTGGGGTCCATCTGTCACTGCCATACTCCTCCTGTGGACAGCTGTTGAAATGGGTTCTCAAGACCCAAGCACTTTCCATGTGAATGTAGCCGATGGCAAAACCAAGAACGTTGTTTACACTGCTGCCCTTCAGCAAACAAACTTATCACTCTTGGTGATTCAAAACCTCCCTTCATAGCCTGCCTCTCTCTCTCTCTCTCTCTCTCTCTCTCTCTCTCTCTCTCTCCCTCCCTCCCTCCCTCCTGCTCCCTCTCTGCATTTTCACACTTCCAATCCCTAGAAGGAAAAAAAGTGCTGTTTACCCTGCTGCCCTTCTGTAAACATACTTTTCAATTCTGATTTGTCACAAATCCTCTTCATAGCTTCATAATCTCTGTCTCTGTCTCTCTCTCTCTCTCTCTCTGTGATTTGAAAGCTAGTCTTGCATAATTACAAGACTGTTGAACATGGATGTACGTTTGTGTTACAGAACACGGTAACACTATGCTGCCTAAATACTCTTTCTGCAGGGTGTGTGTGTGTGTGTGTGTGTGTGTGTGTGTGTGTGTGTGTGTGTGTGTGTATGTGTGTGTGTGTTGTGTGTGTGTGTGTTTCAAATTTAACGTCTATCCACTCTAGGTGATATTAGACGGAAAAAAAAAAAAATTTAAAAAAAAACAAAAAAAAAACAGCAACAACTACATCAATGAAAACAGTCAAACAAACCCTCATGATACAGCAAGAAAGCTACAAATAGTTTTTGACAGGGGAGAGTACTGTGAGAGGTAGGGGACGGATAAGGATGGTCCTATCTGTTAAGAAGCTTCCAAGTATAGAATAGTGTGTGGTGTGTGTGTGTGTGTGTGTGTGTGTGTGTGAATATGTTTTGTGGTGTGTGGTGGTGGTGGTGGTGGTGGTGTGTGTGTGTGTGTGTGTGCGTGTGTGTGCGTGTGCGTGTGCGTGTGTGTGTGTGTGTGTGTGCACGCGAGTGTGTGTGAGTACAATACCACACATTTTCATGCCTCCAACTTTTTTTCTTTTGGATACAGAAGGAGGAAGGGGAGTGGGGAGAGAGGTGGGGAAGAGATAGCAGCATTAGGAGAGATGTTGTATGTGATAAAATGTGTTGGTTAACTGACTGATACAGACATATTTATGCTAGGATTAATTCCCAAGAGTGCTAATAGTGAATACTAGATAAAACAAACTGCTTTCTTAAGCATTACAATGTCAAAACAAGAGTTCAAATTAGATCAGTGGTCTTGACCTTGCACTGTTATTTTGATGGCTTCATATTTTCTGAATGGAAAACTGAAAAAAAAACAAAAAAAACAGCCATGACTTTAAAAAAAAAGAAAGGGTATTAGTTCCACCAGACGATACAGACAAACAGATTACAGGACAAAATACAATGCATTTCACCTCTTGAGCCTTCTTCATGCAAAAACAAACAACATTTAGGACAATGAAAACATTTTGCATGAAAAGGTTTTGCTTCAACTGTCCCTAAGTGTTGTTTGTTTTTGCTTGAAGAAGACCCAAGAGGTCGAAATGCTTTGTGTTTGTCCTGTAATGTGTTTGCATTGTCTTGCAGAAGGAACACCCTTTCTTTTTAAAATTTGCTTCATTTTTCTGCCCTCAGTCACCTCCCTTTGAAACTAACAGCAGTGACACCGCCTTGGCTTAAGGCTGTGTCAGGCCAAGTGACATAGGCTAGAACACCAAGGCTACATCAAAATGTTGTTATGCTCTGCATATTTGCCTTGGCTTAAGGCTGTGTCCGGCCAAGTGACATAGGCTAGAACACCAAGGCTACATCAAAAATGTTGTTATGCTCAGCATAGTTATGCGGGGATTGTCTTCAGTTGTGACAAGCTCCTAGCATAACATTATCAGTCTCCAAAATCCCCAAAAGTCGGAGTGTGGCTGCCCATGTGCGGGGGTTAATCAAAAACGGTCACACACGTAATGTTCTCATCCCCAGCTGATGCATTTGTACCATGGTGTTCAAATGCTTCAGCTGTTTGGATGATCCCTGGAGTCTTTTAGCCAGGGTACGACATCAACACCAACACCACAGCAGTGACATAACAATCCAATACAGGCGAGAATGCCTTGCACAGCTGAAAAGCCAGCCCTACATTCACACAACTCTCCAACACTGTGGGCTGCCAACTTCAAGGGGGAACAAAAAACCATATGGTGTGGTGGAGTCAGGAACACAGAGAAAAAAAAAAAAAAGGCACCATATCTATGTCCTTGAACTGTAACCTTGCTTGCTGTGGAGAGATTTTGAAAGCTGCCAGAGGCTTGGTGCCTCAAGCTGAAGTGTCAAGACTGATAACAGCTCAGCCCCACTCCCAGCATGCTGTGAATAAACTCTGAAGAGCTGTCGGGCAACACAGCACAGAAAATGTGCGGACTCATACGACCAAAGTTTGCTGCTGCATACATACTGGCGGAGAAGGGACATAACTGATAAGGAACAGGTCTGTTTGTCTCACTCTGATAAAAAACTGGGCAAGTGAAATCTAACCTGCATGCACAGGCACTTGATCTTCTACATGTGAAACAGATCGCTGTGAATTTTAAAAAAAAAAAAAGTAATGCTATATCACCCACTACTGTGACTGGTATAACAGACTGCTTCTGATACAATGAGTCTCATTGTGACTCCCATGACTTAACTGTTGTGTGTGTGTGTGTGTGTGTGTGTGTGTGTGTGTGTGTGTGTGTGTGTGCACACGAGCGCGCGCATGTGTGCGTGCATGCGTGTGTGTGTGTGTGTGTGTGTGTGTGTGTGTGTGTGTGTGTGTGTGTGTGTGTGTGTGTGTGTGTGTGTGTGTGTACATGCTCACAGGTATATGTGCGAGTGTGTGTGCGCAAACAAGTATGTGTGTGTGTGTGTGTGTGTGTGTGTGTGTGTGTGTGTATGTGTGTGTGTGTGTGTGTGTGTGTGTCTATGTGTGTGTGTGTGCACACGTGTCTGTCTTTCTGTCTGTGTCCATGTGTTACGCATGTGTTCACCTGTTTGTATGTTGTTTTCATGTGCAGGTATGTTCACTCTGGACAGATACACACACCTGCGCTCTTTGCTTTATTCCTTCCAGCCATGACTTCAGAACTGATCAGGAAGAAGCACGACGACCCTGATTCTCACCTTGTCTGCCTCCTGCACTTGCACGATGGTCTTGCCGGTGCAGGGGTTGACGGTGGGGAAGGTCTTCCCACTGACCGAGTCCACAAATTCATTGTTGATGAACAGCTGCAACACAGGGAGTCCACGTCAGACGCAGCACTCATGATGACAGGATGAAAGTGTGGGACCTCTGCAGGGGCAGACAGCTCAGGAATCTAGCGGTGACAATTTGACTGTGATCTACAATTCATGACATGACACTTTCAACCTGAAAGTATGGAATTCTCACTCTACCGGATGCATCAAAAATAAAGGATGTCCTGGTAATCTACCAGTGACAATTTGACAATGTTTCTACAATCATGGATGACACTATTAACTGTGAAAATAGGGAATTCTGGTTCTCTCGTGTGTGCATCAAAATCATGGAGGCATATAGTTTCATCATCTCATCATTTATCTCACAATATGCGCAAAGCTTATCCTCTCTCTGTATCCCGATTTTCCTCTAAATGTCAGTTTGTTATGTCTTCTGTCAGTCATTCCCCTGACCCGCTGGGGTCATTGGGGGGACGTGATGAGGTAACCGCCGTTTCTCTCCAGGCTCTTCTGTTTGTAGCTGTCATGAGGAGATCTCCTCTCCTCACGACAATGTCTTCTGTGTCAAAGTCTAAATGAGAATATATCAAACATGATTGGGTTTTTTCTATTCCGGAAGGATGTTGAATTTTGGATAAAGCAAGCATTTACTGTTTTCTCGGGTCTCTTCTCTCTCCTCATCTCTCTCTCCTCTCTCTCTCTCTCTCCTCTCCTCTCTCTCCCCCCCCTCCCGTCCCTCCCCTAAAGGCGACTTCAAAATAAGTTAGGTCTGCCTGCACCTGTGATGTCCGTTTGTTTAACTGAATACAGATTTAATCATCAGACATGATTACTAAGCGCTTAATTTAAGAACCCAGATACAGTTTGGTGTTAGAAACAGCAACTGAAATAAAAATGTCATTGAGCTGCTGGCAGAGTCCATAAATTCATTTGTAAAACTGCTCTTATCTGGGTGGGTCAGTCTGTCGTTCATACCACATTTCATGTTTGAACCTGTTTCTGACCTTGTCTGTCATTCGGAGCAACAGCACCCA
>JADBJO010024455.1:22500-25160 GCA_016801955.1 Conus betulinus
GCATGCAACTTTTCAGCTTTTTGGAAGAGCTGAATACTTACGAGTGTATATTGTATGTGATGTTTTGAGGTTCAAACAATCTCGCACTTCCAAAAACAGCATCTCAGGAATTTTGGTAGTCTATATAGACAGTCTGCAAGATGTTGGCGATGGAAGTTTGTTCAAATTACAGCACTTTGAGGGGAAAAAAAATGCGATCTGCTTCACCCCACCCCCTTGAACTTGAACATAATTAGGACACAGATTTAAAATCATGTTAGCACAGACTTTCATTAAAGAGAAGACATGATGATAAATAGTGTTCAGCTGTTTCGCGTTCTCGTGGGGTGTCAGTTCCACCTGAGTGGTGTTGATTGAATATATTGTTTTGTTTGTTTTTTGTTTGTTGGTTTTGTGTGTGTGGTGTGTGTGTGTGTGTGTGTGTGTGTGTGTGTGTGTGTGTGTGTGGTTGGGTTTTCTTTTTTCCTTTGGTTTTTTTCTTCTTCTCTTTTTTTGTTGTTTTGCTTTTCGTCTTTCCTCTGACCAAAGTTAAAAGTCTAAAATAAGCACAGCACAGTCATGAGCAGGCAAGTAAGTGTACTTTTACAAATTGCAGGTCTTAATGTTTTGATCTAACCAGAGAGCTCTAGTTCTGTGGTAATCAGGAATAGAACCATTTTTTCAGCTTATATCCACTTTTGCATCCTTGGGGTTTACCCTACAAAACATACTGGTGTGGGTGGTGTTGGTGTGGTGTGGTGTGGTGCGGTGTGATGTGGTGTGGAGTGGTGGTGGTGTGGTGTGGTGTGGTGTGTGCTGGCTGTGCTGTTGTGTTGTGATGTGTTCGGTTGTGTGTTGTGTGGTAGTGCATGTTGCGTGCATGCGTGTGTGTGCGTGCATCTGTGTGCGTGTGTTGTGTGTGTGTGTGTGTGTGGTGTGGGTGTGTGTGTGTGTGGGTGTGTGTGTGTGTGTGTGTGTGTGCGTCTGAGTGTATGTGAGTGGTGTGCGGTGTGTGTGTGTGTGTGCATGTGTTGGTTTTCTTGGTGTTTGTGTGTTAAGTGTAATGTGAGCGAGCACGGTGTGGTGTGTGTTGTGTGTGTGTGTGTGTGTGTTGTGTGTTTGTGTGTGTGTGTGTGTTGTGTGTGCATATGACATTTTGTGTGGTGTATGTGTGTGTGCAGGTGTGCAGCAGGCATTTGTGGTATGCGTGTCATGCGTGTGAGTGCACGCACATGCAATGCATGTTGTGTGAGTGCACACGTGTGTAGCGTATGCATATGAAGAAGGAAGGCGTGCTGAGAAGGCAAGGGTCAGGGGGGGGGGGGGGGTAGAGGGGGGGGGGGGGGGGGGGGGGGGGGTCGAAGGGGGGGAAACTGTAACACAGACTAATCTCTAGGAAAGTTAATATAACATTATAATGGTTCAGAAACAAACAGTGCGATGTAACAATTACTAACTTTTTAGCAACATCGTACCCCACAGTAAAACTTAACAGCGACAAAAGAGCTAGAGATCAGAACACTTATACAGAGAAAGGACTCAAGTGTACGTAGAAAAAGAAATGGGAGACGGGGCCTGTGTCCTGTAAAGTCCAATCAAGATCTGACTTCCCCCAGGGAGGTTGCCCTGAACACCCTAACCCTACCCTAGGACTTAAAAAGAGGCAAAGGCAGAAACCCAAAGACTCTGTACAGACCCTCCCATATCTGAGACAGAAGGGGGAGGAAAAGGGTGAGGGAAGGGGGTAGGAACCAGTGCTGGTGTGGTGACCGGCAGACGTGGGTTGGGTGGGAATGAGAGCACAACATGATTGAAAGAAAAAAGGCAGGAACTGCATGTTTCAAAACTCGTCAACAGCAAAGTTAAAAGAAAAAAAAAAAGCAGTATTATACATACATATGTTTGGCTCGATTTGACCAGTTGCCTATTGTTTGACATGGATGACGAATGGCTGCTGTTTGACTAGAACTTTTTCTTGCTTTATGTTTTAAAACGCTTTCCAACCAATTGGCCAGAAAATTGCCTGATGCTTACAGCACTTGCCTGCCCTTGGCATCCACACAAGACAGCACCCCGCCTATGGTGGAACACAATTCTGTTTCTCTTTCGCCCAATCTTTTTCTTCATCCTCTCTCTCCCCTCACACATCCACATTCACCCATTATACCTGGTCCATCTCCCGCCGCCTAGCAGATGCCTTTGAAACCGCACTCCATGAAATGCCCATCAAAATGTCAAACCCTAACAGAATATACTCACTGGCCAACAAAAATATTGCCAAAAGAAAATGGGAAGAAAAAATATTCAGTTCTCTCTCATTCAGTTACCTTTTTTTTCACGTAATGACAGGGACTCAAATGTTCTAACTGTATGCGGTTTTTGCACGCAGTGATTCTGTAACTATCAACATAAACTCATGCTACATTGTTTTCGTGTGACGAACCCATCCCCCGAAAGTAAATTGCCACTTTTTAATAGCCTTCGGTGCTGACGGTATGGCTTAACGTCTTCTGGTCGCGTGTCTTGGGGGGCGCGCAAATCAATCGTCGCAAGTTTTCGATCGGCTGGAACAGCTTCAACGCCCTCCCACGCAACAGTCACTGTCTCAAGCGGCTACACATGCACTGCTCGAGGAACTGGTCGGGGGAATCCACCAAATCCAGCGCCCCCCCCCCCCCCCC
>JADBJO010024456.1:0-10718 GCA_016801955.1 Conus betulinus
GTGCAAGCACATGTGTGAATGTGCCCATGGTGTGTGCAAGCACATGTGTAAATGTGCCCATGGCGTGTGCATGCAGATGTGTGCATGCGTAAGTATTTGTGTACATTCCATACATGTGTTCCTCTGTGTACGTGTGCGTCAGCGTATTTAGATAGATAAAAGATAGACAGACAGACAGATAGACAGACACAGAGACAGATAGATAGATATAGATAAATAGTGCCCGCGCTTCCATCATGAATGCTGTGTCACAGCCTGATTTGTCCAATCACCCCATTTGTCCAAATGACACATAAGCTTTCTGAAGTCAGTCCAATTTGTCCAATCACCCAATTTGTCCAAATGAAACATCAGCTTTCTGAAGGCAGCCCGATTTGTCCAATCACCCATTTGTCCAAATGACACACCAGCTTTCTGAAGACAGCCCGATTTGTCCAATCACCAATTTGTCCAAATGACACACCAGCTTTCTGAAGGCAGCCCGATTTGTCCAATCACCAATTCGTCCAAATGACACACCAGCTTTCTGAAGACAGCCCGATTTGTCCAATCACCAATTCGTCCAAATGACACACCAGCTTTCTGAAGACAGCCCGATTTGTCCAATTACCAATTTGTCCAAATGACACATCAGCTTTCTGAAAGGCATCCCGATATGTCCAATTACCCATTTTGTCCAAATAGTACGTCAGCTTTCTGAAGGCAGCCCGATTTGTCCAATCACTCAATTTGTCCAAATAGTACATCAGCTTTCTGAAAGCAGCCCGATTTGTCCAGTTACCCGATTCGTCCAAACGGTACGTCAGCTTTCTAATGGCAGCCCACTTGTTCTACGTTTGACAAAACTGGCAGGTTGGGTGAATCTTGTGACACAGAGGGTGATGAAACATAATGCAATGGTTAACACAGACGATTGGTTATATCCATGCTATAGTATATGTTTGGTTGTTGTTGTTGTTGATGTTGTTGTTTAAGTTTTTGCCAAGTCATTAACATAATGACGGGGGAATTGTTAGCCTGCACTTCTTTTCCCTCACTACAAAATTGTTCGACATGTAACTGTTTGGTCAGTTAGTGGGAGATGGCATGTTCGAGAAGATCCAAATAAAGGCTGTTCTGCACAATTCTTAGCTGCTGTCAGCACTTAACGTGACTGACAAGGTTTCAGTTGTTAAACAATAAGCTGACCTGTCTCCCTGTTTTGCATCCTTAATGGATCCTCAAGCGCAGGCTCAAAGATTTTCCCCTACATTTGATTTTATCAAAGAAGTTCATCAAGGAAGATGGGAAAGTGGTCATTGCAACACAAGAAGCGGACGTTGTTAGTTCTAGTGACATTTGTGTGGACCAAAAAGCCAGGCTGTGCCCTTTTTCACACGAAGAGGCTGACACCTGACTGAATGTACACTGTTCTGACTTGGCCAGAATGAATCACACTCATGTCATGATCAGGACTTCAGACACTGACGTAGTGGTGCTTGCAACAGCTCACTACCATTCCCTCCAGCTGGAAAAAAACCTGTGGTTTGCATTTGGTGCTGGATCCCACTTTCGTCTTCTGCCTATTCACAACTACGCCAGCACACTGGGCCCAGGGAAAGCAGCAGCATCTCTGATGTTTCATTCTATTACTGCTGTGACATTGTATCATTTTTGTTTGGTAAGAAGACTAGCTGGGAAGTGTGGATGTCTGATCCAGAATTCACACAGCTGTTCCTGACTGCTTGCATCACCAAAGAAGCGCTACCTGCAGATCTTGGGTACAGCCATGGGCACCCCTATGGCGCCATCTGTGGCCAACATCTTCATGGGATGGTTGGAGCAACGCCTCCTCTCAACTTCTCCATGGAGGGTGGACAGCAGCATTTGGCGCCGATTTATAGACGACATCGCCATGCTCTGATTTGAGGGAGAAGAGCAGTTGTGCAAATTTCTGAAGTGGCTCAACCAACAGCATCCCACAATTAAATTCACAGCTAACTACGGCACCAACAACATCCCGTTCCTGGATGTTAGTGTCAACATCAGCGATAGCCGCATCCACACTGACCTGCACATCAAAAGCACCGATGCACATCTTTCTCTTCCGTTCAATTCATGCCATCCAAGACACTGTGTCCGTAGTATCCCCTACAGTCAGTGCCTGCGTATCCGCCGGATCTGTTCCAGTGACACCACTTTCAGCCAACGATGTCAGGAGCTGTGCCAGAGGCTGTCCAGGAGAGGCTACCCTAGACCCCTGCTCGACGCATCACTATGAAGGTGGCTTCCATTCCCCGGCAGGAAACTCTCTGCTACAAGAGCAAGATAACACCACACAGAATCCCCTATGTGGTGACACACAACCCTAGCAACCCCACTCCTGGGAAGATGGCTGAAGGAAAACATGAGGACCCTACACTCCAGCCGCCGCATGCAGGAAGCGGTACCTCTTCCGCCTATTGTGGGAGAAAGAAACAGCAAAAATCTACGGGGAATCCTCATGCCGTCCAAACTTCCTCCACTCCACCTGCCAGCAAACTCAGCTCCACGTGGCTGTTACAAATGTTCTGCCAGTAAGTGCATCATATGTAAACACCACTTACAAACTACATCAACATTTACAAGCATACGCACTCATCAACAGTTCAACTTTAGGGATCACATGACATGCCAATCCACAAACATCATATACCTCATAGATTGTCTTAGGTGCAAGAAAACACACACATACGTAGGGGAAACAGGCAAAACTTTTACAAAACAGATTCTATCATCACCGTTCAGACATCAAAACAAACAAAAACACTCTCGTAGCTAGACACTTCAACAGCAAAAATCACACACTGACCGACCTCATCTGCACAGCCATAGAACAAATTAGAAAACCAAATGCAGCAACACGCAAATATAGAGAAAATTACTGGCGACACAAACTGAAGACAAACTACCCGGATGGCCTGAACGTTTGGGATTAGACTGGACCAATCCTGTGCAGCTTCCTGTTCTGGACAAACATGTCATGTGCTGCCAAGACTATGGTGTTGGATGCTGAATGTGTTGATGTTGATTGGTTACTGTGCTCATTACTGTCCACCACCTTACTGTGCTCTTTACTGTCCACCACCTTACTGTGCTCTTTACTGTCCACCACCTTACTGTGCTCATTACTGTCCACCACCTTACTGTGCTCTTTACTGTCCACCACCTGTCCTGTCCACCACCTTACTGTGCTCTTTACTGTCCTCACTACTGTCCACCCACCACCGTCTCATGTCCCTAGAAGTGGGAGTCTGTACTCGCCCCATCCCCACCCCCTCGGCCCTCCCCCTCACTCGCCCCTGTTCCACCCCCCCCCCCCCCCTGACCCACCTCCCCCTATAGCCCCCCAACCCCCCCCCCCAACCCACCCCCGTCACCTTTTTTCTGTTCCTTATTGTCTTTTTCTGTTCTTTGTTGTCTTTTTTCTCTCTTAACCCCTGCCCCCCCCCCCCCCCCCCCCCCCTTCCACTTTCTTCTCTGCCCCACCCCAGTCTACAAACCATCCACGCCCACACCCTTTCCTATCACATGCTTTTTTCTTCCCCCGCTCTTATTCCACCTAACCCTCCCCCCCCCCCAACCTCCACCTCTACTACTTACTATCTCCATTACCTTTTGCTCATCACCATTACATTCCTAACCCCCTAGAATCCCCCCCCCCCCCCACCTCTTCTCCCCTCCTCCAGTAGACTTCTTGCCCTCACCCTTTCTTCCCCCCCCCCCCCCCCCTTTTTTTTTTTTAAATAAACCTTTATTAGTATAGCATTTCTCATCATTTTAACTTTCTCGGTGTACCCCTTTGTTCCTCTCTCCTCTCTCTCTTACCCCTTCCACCACCACCTTTCCTTCTCACCGCCCCCTTTCCCCTTTCCTCCCAGCCACCCATCCAACTATTCCTGTCCCCTACTACCCTCCTTCATTCCTCCATCCTTTACCCCGTTCCCATAGCCCTTCTCTCTCTCTCTCTCTCTCTCTCTCTCTCTCTCTCTCTCTCTCTCTCTCTCTCTCTCTTCCACCCCCATGCGCACTATGCTTACATATGTATATGTGTGTGCTTATCTGAATGCGCTCAGGCGCATACATGTCTGTGCGTGTGCATTTGTGTGTGTGTGTGTATGTGTGTGTGTGTGTGTGTGTGTGTGTGTGCGTGCGTGCGTGCGTGCGTGCGTGCGTGCGTGTGTGTGTGGCGATGAATGTGCTTGATGTTGGGTATGCGTGAAAGATCGCCAGGGTTGATGCAGTGTATATATATATATATATATATATATATATATATATATATATATATATATATATATATATATATATATGTGTGTGTGTGTGTGTGTGTGTGTGTGTGTGTGTGTGTGTGTGTGTGTGTGGCGATGAATGTGCTTGATGTTGGGTATGTGTGAAAGATCGCCAGGGTTGATGCAGTGTATATATATATATATATATATATATATATATATATATATATATATATATATATATATATATATATATATATATATATATATATGTGTGTGTGTGTGTGTGTGTGTGTGTGTGTGTGTGTGTGTGTGTGTGTGTGGCGATGAAAGTGTTTGATGTTGGGTATATGGGAAAGATCGCCAGGGTTGATGCAGTGTGTGTGTGTGTGTGTGTGTGTGTGTGTGTGTGTGGTATTTTCCTGTTGATAGATACCTCTCTGTGTCTTCTGGACTTTTGTTGGTTCTGTGTGTGTGTGTGTGTGTGTGTGTGTGTGTGTGTGTGTGTGTGTGTGTGTGTGTGTGTGTGTGTGTGTGTGTGTGTGTGTGTGTGTGTGTGTGTGTGTGAGCACACTTACATGTTTTCCACTGCCTCTCCAACGAGTTCAAAGAGAATTAAAATCACTTGCACGAGCATATCGTTGTGTGTGTGTGTGTGTGTGTGTGTGTGTGTGTGTGTGTGTGTGTGTACGTGCATGCGTGCGTGTGTGTATGTGTGTGTGTGTTTGGGGGGGGGGGGGGGGGGGTGTGTGTGTGTGTGTGTGTGTGTGTGTGTGTGTGTGTGTGTGTGTGTGTGTGAGCACACTTACATGTTTCCACTGCCTCTCCAACGATATGCTCGTGCAAGTGATTTTAATTCTCTTTGAACGTAATTCAGCTTCCGCCTTATGTGACATGGACTTGGATGTGTGTGTGTGCGTGTTCAGCTGGCCAACCTTTTAGCCTGAAGAAGGTTTGTAATAAACCGAAAATTTGCTTCTCACAACGGCGTTACCGCGTTTTACTTGTTTTAGTCTTATACAAAGAAGTTTAGGGATGATTTCAGCCATATTGAGCGCTTTGTCTCGTTGATGTACGACAAGACCAGTGTTTACGACAAGGTGAACGATGCGAAAAAAACACCTGTTCACGAAGAAAGGGCGCATGCTGGAAACCATCCCACCCACTCAGGCTGCTCTCCTTGAGCACACAAAAAGAGCGATCCTGCAGGCACTCATCTGGAAGGAAGCTCTCATTCCACAGCCAGAGATTCCAGATCCTGCAAGCTGGGGCTGGGAAAAAGTTGATGGAACTTATTGGCCTGTTTCGACATCGCTTCCAGATGCATCCAAGAATTACTCTGAACTAGTAAAATGCAGTGCAAGAAAGGTTGTAGAGGTCGGTGTAGCTGTGCCACAGCGGGTTGTCCCCTTCACTGCCCTTTGCTTCTATGATAGCAAATGCCAGCGTGACTGAAAGACTGAAATCATGAACTGGTATGTGAGTAAATTGCTATGGACATAGAAGAAACTATGTTGACATGTTCTTTTTTAAATCTGAGATTCAATAATTATGCATGTAATGCATTTGTCCGTTAACAAATAGACGAAATACAACTCCACGTACAGTATGTGTAAATAGGAGTGCACCTACAACCTGGTTGAGAATTTAAGTGTAGACAAATTGACAGAAAAGTCTGTTTTACGTCAGTATGTAGTGTCAAAGTGTCATCTGCCTTTGCCTTAAAATATAGAAGAAGTAGAAAGAAATTCGTGGAGACTGTGTGCAGCAGAGAGAGTCCTCAAAAGAGAAGCCCCCTTTAAGCAAGTGTTTCGGCCCTTATCTCCTGACACTCTAGGGGGGTTGGGCCACACCTGGTTCATGACTCCGGATGTCCTCTGCTGCCCTTTTTTTCCATCTTGGGACGAGCTATGGCTGGGATTCGAACCCATGACCCTCTGGACATGCTCATTTCCACTTAATGACTCGCGCACTAACCACTGAGCCACAGGGATACCTTATATTTGTAGGAAAATTAAGCCATATGACGTTCACTTTTGTTCCTCCTTGACCAGATCCAACTTGAACACCTCTCTGCCGCTTCTGCCATTGCTTTCAGGGCTCTGTTTTTTCCCTCCCTGCAACTGAGAGCTGTTTCATGAGGCTGTATGCAGACGTTCCTGCAAATCCCCTAGCTCCAATATCTGCAGTGAGGACTTTGACCTGACCGCCTTCTTTCCTCAGGCTGTTTGCCAGATCAGCATACTTTTGTAGATTTGAGCTGCCTCCATTCTGTTCTCATATGGCACCGTGAGCTTGATCATGATCAGCTGCTTGTTGACTGACTGAGAGTGGACTACTATGTCTGGTCTCATGCCACTCTTGCTGATGATCTCTGGGTGACTCTTCCATTCTGGGAGGTCTGCTGTGCACTCCCAGTCATCTGTCCCGTCCAGCAGACTCTGCCTGCATGTTCCAAGTGGCACTGTTATTCTGGCCATGATTCGCTGCCTCCTGCCGTGAAGAATGTTGCGGGTGCTTTTGGAGTCCTGATTTTCCCTTTTGTGGTGTTTGTGCTAACCCAGACTACTTGTACAATCTCTTTGAGCACTTGGTTGTGCCTCCATGTGTACCTTCCTTGAGCCAGGGCTACTTTACATTAGCTTTGGACATGCTCCACTGTTTGTTTTTCATGGCAGAGGGGGCATGAAGGATCATCTGTTTTTCCCCACTTCACCAGGTTTGCATTTGAAGGCAGAAGGTCATATGCAGATCTGAGAATGAAGCTGATCCTGAGAGGGGCCATGTGCCAAATGTCATCCCAAGTGAGACTTCTTGAAGTGCATTCTCCCACGTTGTCCATTGCCCTTGCTGGTTCTGCTGGACTGCTTTTTGGAGTCTTTTTTGGTCTTCTTTTTTTCTCATCTCCTGAATCATCATGTCTCTTTTGGCTTTTCCTTTGGCTTTGACCACCATTCAGTTTTGGTCACCCCCAGTCCTTGTCTGTTGGTCTGTGTGTGTCCTGTTATTTCTCAGATCTTAAGACTTTCTTTTGCAGAACCCATCGCCTATTGAACTTTCCATTTTCTGCCTGTCTTCAGCTGGGGCTTGATTGCTTCAACCACCCTGTCTCCTGAGTCCTCCAGCATGCTTTGAAGTCTGATCGTCCCTGCTTTATATTCCTCCAGGATGGATTTCAGTGGCAGTTTCAGCTTTGCTTAGCGACAGTACAGCGCTATGTCAGTCAGACAGGGTGGGACACCATACAATTTCCTTGTGAACTTGTTGATTTTGGATTCCATTGCCTCCACTATGCTGGCTCAGATGTCGTTTATCATCAGAGGCCATAGGAGCTTTGGTTCAGCATGAACTGCAGACACCAGACCTTGTATTTGCCAGGGAGCCCACACTGGTCAATAGTCTCCAAGCCTTCTTCTGACATCTGTTTGGTTTCTTTTGCTCTTCGTGTGTCTTTCAGCATATCATCATACCATCTTCCAAGGCTCTTGACTGGCTCTTCTGTGACTGTTGGAATGGTCTGGCTGGCAACACTGAAGACCACAGATTCGGCCACTACGTCCAGGTCTCTCTTTTCTGGTTTTGCTCTTTGGATTCGTCCCAGGTCATTGTGGCGTGTTCTACACAGCCAGCCACGCCTGGAATGCCACCTTTCTGGACTGACACATCCAAGTACGTGTTTTCCATGAGGTACTTGGTCAGCCTTGCTGCCATGACAGAGAAGAAGATTTTCCCTTGACGTTCAGTAGTGATATTGCCTGAACTGGCTGATGTCACTTTTTTGCTCTTTGGGGATGTACACACCATCTGCCGTCATCCACTGGCCACTGATCTTCTGATTTCTCCAAGCTGATCGCAGCAGCCTGTGGAGCCACTCCAGCAGCTTGGGACATTTCTTGTACAGCTGGTAAGGTATTCCGTTTGGCCCTGGTGATGATTTGGCTCTGGCTTTGTCGACCACCTTCTTGATTTCTGCCAACGTTGGAGGCTTGTCATTGAACTGTTCCTCAGGGTTGGTTGGCCACACCAGACCTTGAATGTCGAGTGGTGCTTTACTCTGTGAGTCAGAGTATGTTTTCCTCAGATGCTGCTCAAGAACTTTTTTGTCCACACTTTGGGTCCCAGATTTTGGCTGCTCAAACAGAGTTCTGGCAAACTGCAAGGGGTCTCTGAAGAAGCGCTCTTGTGTCTTCTTCTTCTTTTTTTGCTCTTCCTCTTCCTCGCAAATTCCGCTTTGCTGAGGGCGCTGTGTTTTGCTTTTAGGTCTTCCTAGAGTTTTTCCAAGCCTTGTTTTTCAGCTGGTAGTGCGGTCTTCATTTGCTTCTTGAGGTTTTTCTTTTGGACCCTGATCTTGTCCATCTCTTCTTAGCGTCTGGATTTCTTTGGAGGTGTTTTCTCTTTAGGTAAACGAATCTTAAATAAATGTCAGCGAACCGCCCAGAGAAACGTGGACAAACGAGTCACAAGTCAAAACACAACGCGTTTCGACCTCTTAGGTCTTCATCAGGTGAAACAAAAACGAAAAAAATAACGAAAATGCACTTAGCTTTGATCGCTTCAGATTGCTTCTGAGTTCAGCGCAAGGAAGGCGTTGAAACGCGTTGTGTTTTGTCTTGTGACTCGTTTTGTCCACGTTTCTCTGGGCGGTTCGCTGACATTTATTTAAGATTCGTTTAGATTTCCGCCTGCAGTCGTTTCACTTTGCAACTAGATCTCTTTAGGTAGTTTTGCTCCATAGGCGTCTCTACATGTGGCATACACAATGTCCCCATATGTGGCTCGTTTGTGTTCCAGGGTGCTTTTCCCTATCAGTGCATCGAGTCTTTGGACGATTTTTTCATCCAGTTTCTCCCAATCTTTAGTCTCGTTTGCTCGTGGCAGGTTGATTTTCAGGCGCCTGGCATCAACGGCCTGTGCAAATTCCTCATCCGAACCAACAGCGTGGATGTCCTTGGCACTGTGGTTTAAATCCTGGCCTCGGTCTTCCAACGTCTTAGCTGCTGATGCAGTGCGCTGCTGCTCATTCAGATGAGTCTTCACACATCCCATCTTTGTTCTGTGGATCTTCATGCCATGGGTGGTAGGGAAACGCTTTCCACAGACACATGGATATTCCGTTTGGTCCATGTTCATAGTCCGTTTGGGATTTGCAGTCGTGATTGGTTGAGTACTGATGGATTCATCATTCTCCCCCCCCCCCCCCCACCCCCACCCCCCCCCCCCCCCCCCCCCCCCCCACCCCCACCCCCCCCCCCACCCCCCCCCCCCCCCCCCCCCCCCCCCCCCCCACCCCCCACCCCCACCCCTTTGGGAATCCTGGGAGCATCTTTTTCTCTTGTTTCTAGTAGCCACATGTTGAAGGCAAAGTGGGGAGCCAGCCCACAGAGCCCTTGGTTCTGGTCTTTCCCAGTGTCCTGCGGTCTTTCCCAGACGTCCTCCGGCCTATTCCCGGAAGTCAATGGTTTACCCATGCATCAGTAGAAAGAAACTCATGGAGAGCGTGGCAGCAGAGAGTCCTCAGAAGAGAAGCCCCCTTCAAGCAAGTGTTTCAGCCCTTAAGTGCTGACACTTTATGGAATATCTCAGAAAGTACTGGGCCGATCTTGGTGAAAATTAGCAGGTATGTTCATTATGGGTTACGGGTGATGCCTGATGTTTTAGTTTGCCCCGTTATAGCCGTTACTAACGGCTGTAACGGCCTGTAACGGTTTTTCTTCTTTATGGAATATCTCAGAAAGTACTTGGCCGATCTTTCTGAAAATTGGCAGGTATCTTCATTATGGGTAACGAATAATGCCCCATGTTTTAGTTTACCATTGTAGCTGTTACTAACGGCTGTAACAACCTGTAACGGTTTTTTTCTTCTTTATGGAATATCTCAGAAAGTAATCAGCCGATCTTTGTGAAAATTAGCAAGTATGTTCATTATAAGTCAGGGATGATGTTTAATGTCTTAGTTTACCCCGTTTAGCCGTTACTAACGGATGTAACGGCCTGCGACGGTTTTTCTTTATGGAATATCTCCGAAAGTACTTGGCCGATATTGGTGAAAATTAGCAGGTATGTTCACACTATGGGTCATGGATGATGACTGATGTTTTAGTTTGCCCCGGTTGTAGCCGTTACTAACGGCTGTAACTGCCTGTAACGGTTTTTCTTCTTTATGGAATATCTCAAAAAGTGCTTGACCGATCTTTCTGTAGATTGTATGTATGTTCATTAATGGTCTCGGATGATGCCCGATGTTTTCATTTACCGCGTTATATAGCCGTTACTAACGGCTGTAGCGGCCTGTAACGTTTTTTTTTTTCCTTATGGAATATATCAGAAAGTACGCAGCCGATTTTTCTGAGTATTTGTAGGTATGTTCATTATGGGTCACGAATAATGGTCGATGCTTTGGTTTACTGCTATAGCCATTACTATCGACTGTAACGGCCTGTAACGGTTCTTTTTCTTTATGGCATATGT
>JADBJO010024456.1:13564-18564 GCA_016801955.1 Conus betulinus
ATAGAGAAGTAGCATGAGAGAAGAAAAGAAGACATAGAGGCAGAGAGAGAACAAGGGGAGAGAGAGAGAGAGAGAGAGAGAGAGAGAGAGAGAGAGAGGAGAGAGAGAAGTATTAGGGAGAGAGAAACACCAGGGGAAGAGAGAGAGGGGGAGGGAGGGACAGAGAGGATGGAGAGAGAGGTTGGGAGGAGGAAGAGAGAAGTAAAGCACGAGAGGGAGGGGAAGACAGAGAGAAGATAAGATCGAGAGAGAGACAGGGGGAGAGAGAGAGAGAGAGAGAGAGAGAGAGAGAAAGAGAGAGAGAGAGAGAAAACACAAGGGGAAGAGAGTAGAGAGGAGAGAGAGAGATAAAGGGAGAGAGAGAGAGAGAGAGAGAGAGAAACACAAGGGGAAGAGAGAAGAGAGAGAGAGAGAGAGAGAGAGAGAGAGATAGAGTAGAGAGAGAGAGAGAGATCGTAGTCATAAGAGAAAGAAAGAGATATAGAGAGTAGAGAGAGAAGAACAACAGGAGAGAGAGAGAGGGGGAGAAATGAAGGAGATAGAGAGAGAGAGAGAGAGAGAGAGAGAGAGAGGGGGAGAGAGAGAGAGAGAAGAGAGAGGAGAGAGAGAGAGAGAGAGTAGCATAAGAGGAAAGAAAGAGAGAGACATAGAGTGCAGAGAGAGAACAAGAGAGGAGAGAGAGAGAGAGAGAGGAGAGAGATAGAGAGAGAGATAGAGAGACAGAGAGAGACAGAGAGAGAGAGAGAGAGAAATAAAGAGAGAGAGAGGGAGAGAGAGATAAACACAAAAGGGAAGAGAGAGAGAGAGAGAGAGAGAGAGAGAGAGAGAGAGAGAGAGAGACTAAGGGGAAGAGAGAGAGAAACACAAGGGGAAGAGAGAGAGAGAGAGAGAGAGAGAGAGAGAGGAGAGAGAGAAACAAAGGGGAAGAAACAGAGAAAACAAAGGGGAACAGAGAGAGAGAGAGAGAGAGAGAGAGAGAGAAACAAAGGGGAAAGAGAGAGAGAGAGAGAGAGAGAGAAGAGAGAGAGAATGTGAGGCCATCAGCCAATTCACATGAGTTGCGCAACAAGAAGTAATTCAGTTTTATATAATTTGAACAAAATTTACCATGCCTTGCAACAAAACATTCTTCCATGACAGTATGTACATGCAGAATTCTATCTTAATTATACATTAATATTTCTTGGTACGTTCTTCCTTATTAATGTAATGCAAGTATATGTATTATTTTTAAAACTCATGATATGAATGCTGTTGATACTAGCATACAAAACACATGTTTTCTATTTCATTTCCCTCATCGTATTATCGTTTACATATACAGTGAAGACCTTTCTACACCTGCGTCATATAATTCTCCATGCAACAATTGTGAGTAGTCATAAATATTTCTAATGCAACCAGTCTATGAAGTATCGCTCTAAATATTTTAACAATTCAACATGTATTCCACCACAAGCAATCTTATCCTTTGACCCAAAATGTTAACATACAATAATTGAAAACTTTTGCTGGGCAACAACTTATAGAACCATCTATAATGAGGTATTAGCGTTCAAACCCGAACTAACAAAATGTATCAATCGTAGTAATCCATAAATCATTTTCAAACATAAACATTACTACTTCCACATACACCAACCCATCTATTCGCATAGGTTCGTAGTTGAAACTATTCTGCTTGTATCTATTACATCGCTGTGTGAGACTACGTCTGGATCAAAAGTCTACTATTTTCTGTACAGTCGTCTGTTTCAGCTACTGTCATATAGCCTAACTTATTTTTCATAATAGGCAGTGGTCATCCGACCAGGCCCAGACAAACAACCGCAGGGCCACCAGTCCGCTACCCAGGTAACCGCGCGACACGGAGAACGACCCGTCCCACAGCCAGCCATCCAGACCCGGCCAAACAGCCGTACTATTTTATGCATCTTTTGTTTACTTCATTTACGCATGCGCAAAATTAGCATATCGCCCTCTACAGTGCATAAGTAACCCCCAAATCTTGGGTCTATATAACAATAGCTGTCATGTTAACCTTTGACACTCAGTGTGTGTTCTTCTGTGAACATGTTCGTATGGTGTTGGACTTGTGTTGGTTATATTAGTTGAATTTAGCAGCCCCATGGATAAATTACTATAACCTTGTTGCTTTCTATGTATCAGGTTGGTACATTCCTTCAGTTGTTTTCACTTTAATTGAAGTTTTTCCTGTTTCTTTTCAGCCTGTGACCCTGTCATATCCTTTCCCAGCCGTCTTGATGACCCTTGACTCGTACACATGTGTCTAGATTGCCTGTTGACCTGAGGAGTTTCTTGATGGTCGGATCCCTAAAATTCAAACTTTAATAACTCAAAGCAACCGTCAGAAAATTATCAAAATGCATACAATACCTATCGTTTTTCAAAGAGCTCAAAACCATGCTCTATAATAATGGGGCAGCCATTTCTTAGCAGACGATCCAGCCAGGATTCAACAGGCAATTCTCATTTCTTTACTCCCCCCACTCTCTCCCTCCCACTCACCCCACGCGCTCCCACTGTCGCCCCGTCCACCTCACGCCCCTCCCCCCCCCCCCCCTCCCCTCTAAGCAGAGAGCGAGAGAGAAAGAATGTGCGAGAGAGACGGACAGAGGGAGATTGGCGCTCGTTCACTGCGCGCGTGCAGAGACGTTACCTGTACGTCTATGGTGCGTGTGGCAGTTTCCATTTGAGGGTAGGTCGCAACTTCGTGCTTGATTTGCATGTTGACCTACATCTAAACAAGTTCATCTACGTACATTGCTATTTGTTCTACTGTGCTAGCCTAGTTCTTGTACTACTTTTCGTTTCCTGGTTTATCTGACTTGCATATTTCATCACTTCATGGTCAATTATTTATCTATGTTTCCCTTTGTATTCATTTCGTAATTTTACATGTGTATATTCTGTACAGATTTCGTACACATTTTAACATACCGTACTCATTTAACTGTTATACCATTTTCGTATATTACTTTAACCCTCCTAGACTACCCCCTCCCCCCCCCTCCCCCAGTGGCCACGTTTGTTCCCATATGGTGTTAAACGGTCTCAGCAGTTGCTTCCTCCACGACCCCCCCCCCCCCCCCCCTCTCCCCTCTCTCTCTCTCTCTCTTTCTCTCTCTCTTCATGCTCCTTTTTACTCGGTCATGCATTCTTATTTTATGTCCATTCAGATTATAATTACACTTATTCCCTCTTAGTTACCTTAATTGTCTGTACTCTTGCATAATATGTTTAGTTATACATTCAATTCTACTACACTTCTTGATACAATCAGTCTCAATCCATCTCAGTCAATCTCATCCTCATACTTTTCTTTTTTTGTTTTTTTATACTCCCAGTTCTTAAAGAACAGGGAGTACTTTAGAATGGGAATGAAGAAATGCTGTCTGAGTGTCTGTGTGTCTGTCCGTCAATCCGTGGTCAATGTGTTCCACTCGCTCCAGACAAAAACTACTGGGCCTGATCTTTCTGAAAATTTGTAGGTATGTTCATTATGAGTCACGGATAATGCCCCATGTTTTAGTTTACCGCTATAGCCATCACTAACGGCTGTAATGGCCTGTAACGGTTTTTCTTCTTTATGAATATCTCAGAAAGTACTCAGTCGATCTTTCTGAAAATTAGCAGGTATGTTCATTATGGGTCACAGATGATGCCCAATGTTTTAGTTTTACCTGTTATATAAGCCGTTACTAACGGCTGTAACAGCCTGTAACGGTTTTCTTCTTTATAGAATATATCAAAAAGTACTTGGCCATATAGCCGTTACTAACGGCTGTAATGGTCTGTAATGGTTTTTCTTCTTCATGAAATATCTCCGAAAGTACCTGACCTATCTTTGTGAAAATTAACAGGTACGCTCATTATGGGTCACGAATAATGCCTGATGTTTTAGTTTCCCCGTTATAGCCATTACTAACGGCCTGTAACAGATATTCTTCTTCATGGAATATCTCAGAAATTACTCAGCCAATCCGTCTGAAAATTAGCAGGTATGTTCATTATGGGTCACGGATGATGCCTAATGTTTTAGCTTACCGTTATACCGTTACTAACGGCTGTAACGGCCTGTACGTTTTTTTTTTCTTCTTTATGGAATATCTCCCTAAAGTACTCGACCGATCTTTGTGAAAATTTGCAGGTATGTTCATTATGGATCACGGATGATGACCGGTGTTTTATTTTACCTCGTTATAGCCATACTCACGGTTGTAACGACCTGTAACCGTTTTTCTTTTTTATGGAATATCTCAGAAAGTACTTGGCCGATCTTTCATCTCAGAAAGTACTTGGCCGATCTTTCACTAAAATTTGTAGGTATGTTTACTGTGGGTTACGGATGATGCCCGATGTTTTAGCTTACCGTTATAGCCGTAACTAACGGCTATAATGGCCCATAGCAGTTTTTTCTTCTTTATGGAATATCTCAGAAAACACTTTGTCGATCCTCTTGAAAATTTGTAGGTATGTTCGTTATGGGTCATGGATGATACCCGATGGTTTAGTTTACCGTTATATCCGTCACTAACAGCTATGACGGCTCATAATGTTTTTTTTTTTTTTTTCTTTATGGAATATCTCAGAAAGTACTTGGCCGCTCTTTCTGAAAATTTGTAGGTATGTTCATTAGAGGTGACGGATGATGCCCGACGTTTTACTTTACCGTTATACCTGTCACTAACTGCTGTAATGGCCCATAACGTTTTTTTTCCTTTTTTTGATGAATGTCTCAGAACGTACTTGGCGATCTTTGTGAAAATTAGCAGGTATGTTCATTATGGGTCACGGATCATGCCCGACGTTTTAGTGTACCGTTATGGCCGTTACTAACGGCTATAACAACCCATAACGTTTTTTTCGTTTTTATGGAATATCTCAGAAGTGCTTGGCTGATCTTTCTGAAAATTTGTAGGTATTATAGGTCACAAATGATGCCCAATGTTTTATTTTACCTTTATAGCTGTTACTAA
>JADBJO010024457.1:0-25154 GCA_016801955.1 Conus betulinus
CACACGCACGCAGGGCACCACCCATTTCATCGTGCACACACACCATACGCAAAAACACACACACACACACACACACACACACACACCACACACCACTGCTCGGATAAAACAATATGAACAGCCTAAAAATGTAAAACAAGTAGTTGTTCCTGAACACCGCAGCCATGGGGAGGAAAAGAAAGGGGTAGGAGGAAGAAGACCACGGAAGTGACCAAACTATCGGTGTAGCAATTAATGGAATAATGTCCCTTTGTTAAAGGGTGAGCAAAACCGGGAATTTGTGAACAGCAGAAAAATATGGCAGAACATCATGATTGGTGATAAAGACTGATGGTAATGATAAAAAGTATGATATAGAGTCATCACAGAATAGACATTCAGTTCATGCGGCGTAACATGAAAGATGATGAAAACAGGGTTTAGTACATATTGGCATGTGTGCTGTGAGGGAAGAGCATAGCAATTGGCACTCCACAATCCACTCGATTGGTTTATTTGATGCTGGCGTATATATTGTTTTGAAGTGTTATCCCAAACATCTCTCTCTAATCTCTCTCTCTCCTCTCTCCTCCTCTCTCTCCTGTCTCTCTCTCTCTCTCTCTCTCTCTCTCTATCTCTCTATTGTCCTCTCTCAAAGCTTCACACACCACACCAAACACACACACACACACACACCACACACACACACACACACACACCACTCCCATCTTTATTGGGTCTTTCATTTGGGGATTGATATTTTTTTTAAGTGTTATCCCCAAACATATCCTCTCTCTCAGCTCTCGCTCCTCCTCTCTCTCCTCTTTCTCTTCTCTCTCTCTCTCTCTTCTCTCTCACTCACACACACACACACACACACACACACACACACCACACCACACACACACACACATACACACACAGCTGAGTAAGGTTGCGGGAAAACGATTGGGAGGATCGAGTGAAAACTCGTGCACATAAGGGCACTGAGCTCAGAGGAGACGAGATGACTACAAATCTGTAACAATATAGAAAACAAAAGTTGTCAGACGTTGTGTGTCAGTTGAGATGTACAGCTGTCTATCCCAAAACAAAACACCAAGTGTGTCAGAAATCTCATAGGTGAAGCAAAGAGCTGAGTGGACATTGGAAACAACTATGTTATGAGTGCAGAAGGTCAGATTTGAACTGGAATATGGCTCCTAAACAGTCATCAATGAATCGTCTGAAGACAGTCGGGGAACATCATTGGAGGTGATCTTTTCCTCCAGGTATCCTACAAAAAAAGGCATGCACATGATGGTCCAATTTTGGTGCCCATGGCCCCTCTGCGTATTTGTCGGAAGTGGTTTTCAGCAAAACAGAATGAGTTGGACATAACTACCAACTCTACAGGACGGACTGTAGTGGTGATACCAATATTTCAGACGACTTTTTGGAGGAAATGACCGACAAGCTGCAAAGCTTTCATTGTGAGATGTATATCAGTAGACAAAGTTGTCTCATCCATGTGAAGAGAGAAACGAAGAGGACTGTTCAAGGAAGGTTGAAGATGATGTTGAGAACATGGTGGTGGTCTTTACTGGAGGTGGCAAGGCCCGCAATCAGAAGCTGAAAGACAGAGTTCTAGAACTCAGAGATGAGAGTAGTGGGACAAGAACAGGCAGAGATGATGGGTCGATTCTGGATTGTGTGGTTTGTGGATTTGGGCAGGAGACAGATTCACGGGGTTCACTGGTGACGGCCGGCAGATGAAGCTTCAGTGGGTAAGTGTCCAGAAGAGAAAGAATTATAATTGTCTTGCAAACAAAAGCATTGTCTTGGTTTGCTGTTCCTGACATTTTTTTTTTTTCATAAAGAGTAAAAATCTGATTACTGACGTTTGGACTCATCAAGATGAAAGGCTATACGCCACACAACAATTACCCCACCCTTGCCTGCAGATGTAATTAAGATGTCTGTGCGACCGAGAACTTTCCCAAAAGCAGTATCTATGTACTAGTCTAGGGCTCCAAATTGTCCAAGTCTTGGAGTCCAGGTGTTGGCTGTATGGAAATAAATGGGAAATATCTTTGTGATCATTGGTGAACCGGAATGAAAAGACCTGTAGAGGGAATTCAACTGCCAGATTATCTCATGCTAGTGAAAATTTGGCTGCTTTTTTTGTTCACATACCTATCACATCATTTTGTGGCGGAAAGGCAGAAAATTCCTAGGGACAAAGGGAGTTAGTTAACTTGTACTGACCAACACCAACTACCTAAAGAACGACTTTTTAAACTATTGCCTACAAGGGCACACTCAACCCAAAGGAATCAAGAGTGTCCATTGCCACAGCTTCTTCCGAGGCAGCGCATTCCAGTCTCAGATGGTAGATGGTATGGAATCGTGGCACATTTGGTGGAGCATTGAATCTTGTCGCAGCCAGTGCCCATGACAATGTCGTTTGTTGGGTGGGGTCCATTCTGATATAACTCTTGCGCACAGCTGCTTACAGCAACTTTGCTTCTCTCCGTGGATGCTGGGAGAGAAAAGGCCAATGCAGCTGTTTTCCAAACATGTCTCTATCGATTCTCACTGTCTTTGTTTGTCTGTCTGCCTCTCTCTCTGTGTGCTGTCTCTGTCTCCCTCTCTTTTTCACACACACACACAGACCACACACACACACCCACACACACACACACACACACACACACACACACATAAACACACGCACACACACACACACACACACCACACCCACACACACACCACACACACCAGAGATTCTGTTTCAGTTTCATCAATGAGTGTTGCTGCGAGCGGACTATATGTTACATCACATCTCCTAAGTTTGCAGATCATGCTGCACAAAGATCTACAGACGATGGATTTATGAATTTAAATGACTACGATGAAATGATTTGAGGACTAGGGTATCATGGATACGACTTTGTATATGTGCCTGACCTGCACATGAGCCCAACGTGCTCGTCAGAACTATCACTGTCTGCGCCCTAATATGATTGTGTGTGTGTGTGTGTTGTGTGTGGTGTGTGTGTGTGTGTGTGTGCGCGCGCGCGCGCGTGCGTGTGTTTGTGTGCGAGCGTGCGTGCGCAGGTCAGGTGGTAGGATTGACCCATGTGAGTGTCAGTGTATTGAACAGACGAAATCCTCTTGCTTCCATGGAGAAAGACTTTCTTTTAAAGTGAAAAAGAAGACTTTCTCCTTGCATTTGGGGTTTAGTTAATTAGTTCAATGTCAGACATCAACAAAGA
This sequence comes from Conus betulinus, assembly GCA_016801955.1. Classification (NCBI taxonomy): domain Eukaryota; kingdom Metazoa; phylum Mollusca; class Gastropoda; order Neogastropoda; family Conidae; genus Conus; species Conus betulinus. Next base: position 3,237 of record JADBJO010024457.1, read on the forward strand.
TAGTGGGAATTATCCATAACTTTGAGGATTCTTTGTGTTTGTATGGTTGTTAAGGCACAGGGATTTTCAAGGGAAAAGTCTAGCAGACGATATGAAAAAAAGGGGGGGAAAAAGGGGGGGGGGGGGGGGAGGGGGGCATACTGATCGTGCTTCCACACAAAGTAGAGAAAACATTGAGGCTGTTCCAAAGTCCTGGCACAGCATGTCTTAAGGTTGATCTGTGCAGCAGGTAGGCCCTATGTTTTATTGAGGCTGATGTTCTGAGGTGTTACATTCATGCTCTCCGAATGATTCAGTTTATGTTCTCACAGCAGAAGCTTTTATGGACAAGTTGTTCTTTCGCGGTAGTCCTTGGCATGCAGCTTTGTTTGTACTGGGGCATACACCTATAGAGTTTTGGGCTTACCCGTAACTGTGGGACGGCCCATTCATGTGACTGTCACACTAGCGTGGTGCAGTACGTGGAAGTTTCATTGAGCTGCCGTTCATCACTTTTTATCTGACCACGCTGCCCGAAAGTAAGTTTTCTGTTGTACTGACGGTCTCAAACGGTAACAGTTTATACGTGTAATTATTATGTTTTAAAAAGCCGAAAGAACCCTGTAAACCGCAAAGGCAGAAAGTTCGGGATATTTGTTCATCACCATGTTGAAAACCTTTGAACTTGATTTTACACCCAAACAAAACCAGTCTCTGCTAGTGAACGCAGTTTAGAGATAACATGCAAAGCAACCCTTTTGCTAGGACCGTGCAAATCTGTGCTGAGGTTAAGCGAAAATGCTCCACTGGTCCAGGATTTAAGCTTTAATGTCATCGTTCGCTGATGTGCATGTAAGGGTCGGAGAAGAGTCACGTGACATGAAACCATGTAGTTTTCGGTTTTCAGTTCCTGCCTCGAAGCATGAAGATGAAATAGGGTTACAGCCATTACAGGGAGAAGGACAATCTTCTGCCCCTCTTCTTCATCCTTGTTGTAGGCAACCTACTTCACTGTTTTGAAGATTGTGCTGCACAAGGTGACTTACCGAACCGCTATTATGAGAAACAGCTGTTGTGCAGCTGTACCAGAGCTGTATGCATGCATAAAGCTTTTGGTGAAGGGATCAGAGGTTTGTCAGATCCGCCCACATTACCCCAAGCATAACCCAGGTATCAACCTGATGTTGAGCAGGTCCAGCAAGAACCTAAATGCGGGGAGGGGGGGGAGGGGAGAGGAAAGCATGGTTGCACGGATGTGAGGGAGGAGAAAGGTGGGAATGCAAAAAGAGGTGGAGGAGGGGTGGGGAAGGAGAGCATAACAAATTCTGCCAGTGATGCCATCTTAGACTTGAAGGCACTGTCCATCTCAGCAGGCACGCTGCTTCAATCTGCAATAGTGCAAATGAGAAAATCTCTTCTGCCCAGGTTTGTACATTGAGGTTGTGTCTAATGTATCACTATTTATCAGGTGTGATATCAGGTGCCAAAGGATGGATAGCCTGTCAAGAGGTGGGGAAGGGGAGGGAGATGCTTTGCACCTACAGTGATGAGACGAGGTTTGCACTTGTCAGGTTGAGAGGCAAGCCATCCTCCTCCTCTCCTTCAAGGGTGTCCATACTTTTCGGGCGAAAAAAAATCTGCACAGATGGTAAATGCAATTCCCTACAATGTAAATTGTCTCAAAAGTACCTGAAGGGCATGGATCACAAGGTTGGATTTTCACAGGACTGGATTTGAGACACGGACTGGCTAGTTGAGATAACGCTGTCTCACTCTCTCTCACTCCACTCTCTCTCTCTCTCTCTCTCTCTCTCTCTCTCTCTCTCCACTCTCTCCTCTCTCTCTCTCTCTCTCTCTCCTCAGCCTCTGCTCTCTCTTCACTCTCTCTCTCTCTCTCTCTCTCTCTCTCTCTCTCTCTCTCTCTCTCTCTCATTCTTCTCCCCACTCTGCCTCATCTCTGTATGTGTTGGTGTGTGTGTGTGTGTGTGTGTTGTGTGTGTGGTGTGTGTGTGCAGATAGATGGCACCAGCCAACATTGTCCAATATCACCATGATCTCTTTCTGTAATTCTTTCTCTATCATGTTCTCTGTCTTTGTTACAGTATCTCTCTTTCTGTGTCTCCTTTGTGTATACATGTCTATGTGGCATTAATGGGAAGACCTGTACAAAAGTTTCATATAATCTGCTAGTTGTAAGTCAGCAGACAAGAATAGCACAGCTTCCTCTCTTTGCATCATTGTTTTGCAAAATTTCAGCTCAGGGTTTTGCCTTGTGCTTTTTTTTCCTCTCTTTTTTTTTTCTTCACCCCTATGTTTTTGTTGTTGAGCATTTGACTTCAACCTGACAGAGAAAGTTCCAGGGAACATTTTCAGTTCCTTCGTCATGGCACTCATTATCCTCTCTTCTGTCAGTGACACTCATGGGCAGAATCAGCTGGGGGACTTGCATGCTGTGAGACATACACACTGTGCAGCAGACTCCATGAAAACCTTTGTTCAGAGATGTCCCACCTGATGTGATCTTTGAAAGTCTGAAAAGAAGCAGCAGTTTTCATCTGATCTAAGATTTTACAGAAGGAAGATTTTTTAATGAAATTTCTTTCATATTTTGAGAATGTGTATGTTTAATGTGTTGTGTAGATCATTTTTTTTTTTTTTTTTTTTTTAATTTAAGGACATGAGAGTTTGACTTCAACTTGGTGAACAGCCTGGTTATGGCCCTTTGCGGTTGACTAGGCTATAAACAACATTATCTCTGTCTCTCTCGAAATCAGCTGGCAAACTTTGCAGGGTTTATTGATTTGATTGCATGAACTTCCAGCCAGTTTCTCTGTCTGTCTTTTTCTTCTCTTCTTCAGTCTGCAAATCATTGATCCTTGTATGGAATGGGGCATGCATTTCCAGTCTTTATGTATGAATGTGATAATGAATAATCCATTTCCAGTCTGTATGTATGAATGTGATCATGAGTATCCATTTTTCAGTCTGTATGTATGAATGTGATCATGAGTAATCCATTTCCAGTCTCTATGTATGAATTGATCATGAGTAATCCATTTCCAGTCTGTATGTATGAATGTCATAACGAGCAATCCATTTCCAGTCTGTATGTATGAATGTGATCATGAGTAATCCATTTTCCAGTCTGTATTATGAATGTGATCATGAGTAATCCATTTCCAGTCTCTATGTATGAATGTGATCATGAGTAATCCATTTCCAGTCTGTATGTATGAATGTCATAACGAGCAATCCATTTCCAGTCTGTATGTATGAATGTGATCATGAGTAATCCATTTCCAGTCTGTATTATGAATGTGATCATGAGTAATCCATTTCCAGTCTGTATGTATGAATGTGATCATGAGTAATCCATTTCCAGTCTGTATGTATGAATGTCATAACGAGCAATCCATTTCCAGTCTGTATGTATGAATGTGATCATGAGTAATCCATTTCCAGTCTGTATGTATGATTGTGATAATGAGTAATCCATTTCCAGTCTCTATGTATGAATGTGATCATGAGTAATCCGTCTCAGCCCTCTCGCCTATCCCACCCACCCTTTTGAGCCTTCCTTGTTTCTTTGTAAAAATTACTTTAGAAAAAAGAAAAAAGAAGAAGAAAAAACCCACCCCAGCAACCCTTTTTATTCATACAGTTGGCATTTAAGTCTCTCTTTGCACTACTGAAGACAGTCGACATTTTTTTAATAGAATTTAGATTGAACTTAAACTGGGGATGAATAGAATTTAGATTGAACTAAAACTGGGGGTGAATAGAATTTAGATTGAACTAAAACTGGGGGATGATTTATTCATGATTTATGCATGTAGTATTATTTTTTTTTTACTTCTATTTTTGAGCATAGAATAGAATTACAAAATTAGAAAAATGTGAATCCCTTGTTTGCATATGCGTGCATGGGGGAGGGTAGAGGGTGCTGTGTACATATGCAGAGTTAAAAAACAGACATGGCTAGCGTCTACAAAATCAGAAACAAGAGGGTTGACTAATACTGTGGGTCTGTTGCATGTCACTTGGGCCCAGTATTGACTTGCTGCTTGTGGTCGCTGTGCAGTGGTTAGCAGTGCAGGCAGGGAGGTGGGATTCAAATGCCATCAGCGGCATACATGTATGGGAGTTTTCAGCTCTGAGTGCCTTGGGCACCTCGGTGTTGACTGTGAGGTATGGGCGACAGTTGCTCTAAATCAGTGTGTCAATTGTTCACTGTGTGTTTCAGTGTCCTCAACGCCAAAACTTTTACTGTGACATAGTTGACAAATCTAATTTGAGAGGTTTTCACATCAAGAGATGGTTTTTCATCTGTGCATGGACAAACAAGATATATTGTTTGCAGCTCAATGTTATAGGTACAAGCTTTAGAATTGAAATATGTGCTTGTAGCAGGCTTCGTGTGCTGTGTGGGGATTTCTATATGTTAGACTAAATACACAAACAGTCCTTGAGTTATACTGTATGAATATTTTGAAGAGTTCCACTTTAGCTTTTTAGTTTGAACTAATATTCTCCCTCTGTCTGTCTTTCTCTGTCTCTGTCTGTCTGTCTCCCAGTGTTTGTTTCAGGATTTGCACAAAAGCCATTCTGCACTACAGCTGTTACTGTTGTGACATAACAGGAACCATTTTTTGTTCTGGCTGTTTGTCTGAACCATAAGAATCAGAACCCACAGATGGCAACGGCAGCACCGCAGGAGGAGGCCGGAGAAAAGGAGTGTATGGTGTGCAACGAACTGTTCACCACTCCTAAAATCCTTCCTTGTGGACACATCCTGTGTCAGCACTGTCTCATAGGATGGCTGAAGACCCAACCTGAAGCCAAGTGCCCTAGCTGCAGGTACCCTATCCTGGACAGATCGCTGTCACCCAAAGAAAACGTTGCAGAGGTTGTTGACAGCTTCCCGACTCAGATGTTTTTGGCTGCCATGGTGGAGGCTGACCGCCTGTTGTCCAAACAGCATGTGTGCTGTGTGTGTGAGGATGAGGCTGCTGTGTCTCTGTGCCTCAACTGCAGTGACATGTTCTGTCAGGCATGTAGCAGGCTGCACAAGAAGCAGTCTTTGAGCAAACATCACCAGGTGGAGGAATTGTCCACTCTAACTGCTGATGTGATTGTTACCAAACGTTCGACAACATGCGCCGCTCATGCCAACAAAGTCGCGGAAGTGTACTGCCCCACACTCACAATGTGTCTGTGTGCATTTTGTGTGCTACCACTGACCACCGCCATTGTCCGCATGTGGTCAAATTGGAAACCAGATTGGAAGAATCTCAAGCATTGCTGACAGAAGTGAAAACGACTCTGAAATCTGGGTTGGACTCGTTGGGATGAAGCCATTGGAGAGATGGAAAAAGACCTCTCATGAGGTTGACAGACAGACGGAGGCAGGAGTTGCAGATGTCAAAGCTGTACGTCAACGTTTGGAGAAGGCTGTTCAGGACTATTGCCAGCGTCTGGAGGACCGCATATTGAGAGCGAGCTCTGACCTGAAGAGCCAGATGGCTGATGGGAAGGCCAGTCTGCAGAAACAGCGTGGAAGGTTTGCCATGCATTTCCCACATCATTCAGCAGGCAGAGAAGTTGTCCACCCATGGGTCATTCAGTGACATGATGGCCATGATGATGAAAACACGTGTCAGCAGCCTGGACTTCTGTCCTGACTTCCTGACCTCTGTCAAGGTGAACCGGAAGCTGACATTGACCATTGACCCCTTGGCTGTGACTGACGTTGAAAAGAAGCTGTCACAGATAGGTGACCTAAGCGTGGAAGATACTGTCCAGGTAAATTCACAGGTATCTTAAGACAGGTAACTCAGATTTTTTAGCTCATGAACACGCTGAAGATTTTGAGTTTGATCCTATAAACAGATGCCCTTTTTTTAAATGTTTAAATGTCTGGAAAGTGGATGAACACCATGCATATGGCCACTGTGTGAATTAGTCCACATTATCATCAGTCGTTCTACATTGCCAAATCTGACCACAATTAAAACCATATATTTTCCCTTGTTGATGTGCCACTCTTCAGTCTTACTGTCTGAGATCAAAATTTTTGGGGGGGGAGGGGGGGGAGTTTGCCTCATCTTGTGTAAGTAAAGGGTAGAGAAGTCTTGTAAAACATCAAAAGAATTTCATTATTTATACTTGGGTTTTTTTTTTTTTTTTTTTTTTAAGTCCCCCCCCCCCCCCCCCCCCCCCCCCCCCCTTTCTTTTGAAGAAGAATTACTCTTTACCTTAGTTCCAATTAAATATGATCCAGCATGGGTTGAGAGCATTGTACTTTACATTGTCTGACTTGAGGCAGATGCTGCTGGTCTCCATCATTACTGTCTGAACATGTTGATGAAGAACCAGAGTAAGTGACAGAAGGGCAGGGGGACAGGGGAAGAGTTAAGTAACAGAGGCAGAAGCCTGACTATGCATGCTGTATTTTAGTGAACTGTCAGTGTCCATGTTTTGGAAGGGGTGGGGGTGATTGGACTGGGAAGACTCTGTAGTGACGATCTTACTGTTGTTGTTGTGTGCACTGACTTTTGTCTTGCAGTTACCTGACCTGAGGTTTCATGAGAACCACGGTAAAAACATCAGACTGAGCAATGATGGACAGACAGCAGAAAGGGTGGATTCAACAACTGGAGGTGGAATTGTGATATCGAGGGATCCAATGATGGTGAAGAAATTGTTTGAAGTGAGTTGGTTACTGTATTGTTGATATTGTTATTTCTATCATTTACAAAGGGAGCGTTTATGTTCAGTGTTTGTGTATGTTTCATGTTTGTTACCATCTTGATCAAAACCGTCAGCTGTCCTTTGAATATCAGTGCATTAATTAAATATAAGTAGTAAGAAATGGGATAAATCTGTTTCTGTTCTCAAGTCCAGCAAGTTTTCCTTTTCCACTTTCAGAATGGCTGAAACCAGATATCAAGATCAGCACCATCTGACGTTACTTCATTTTGTAAAGCAAGCATGAAAGAGTTGATCCATAGCTTTTTTTTTTAGTTGTTTTGTTTTTTCTTGAAAATAATGATTATGAGTTATTCCAGAAGAACAAACAACTATTTGTCTGAACATTCTTTCAAAAAGCAAATTTTTTTTAAACAAACAAACAAGTGTCTATAGAGAAATAAAACTTATTGCTTAATTTCTGCACTAGTGTAGGTGAAAATATACATTTTATGAAAGAGAATGAATGGACAATGGCGAAAAATGATTTGGTGAGTGTGTGTGCATGTGTGTGTGTATGTGTATTTACAAAGGTGCCATAAGCAATAAATGAGAAAGAACAGACACCTTTCGGTGTGGTGTTCTGCATTTCCAGTACCTCACAACTGGTTTTGAACTGGCTTAAACATTCTCAGGTGTATGTGTGTCCATTTACAGGTTTGCGTCAATGCCATAGACACTCGGTGGAATAGGACGTTTACTGGCATTATAACCAGCCATCCTGACACTTTCAAAGTACCCCGTTCATGCCATGTGGAAGGTCTTGACACAGTCATCTCTGTGTGGCACAGTGGCGGCAGAGCGTTTGATCAGCCAGTGGGTGAATCATAAATGTTGCTACCCATCTGTCAATGCCAGTCAGCTGTGGTCAGTGTTACAAGTGTCTGTATGTCGTGTCTTTCAGTATCAGCTGTGGTCAGTGTTAGAAGTGTCTGTATGTCATGTCTGTCAGCGTCAGCTGTGGTCAGTGTTAGAAATGTCTGTATGTCATGTCCGACAGTGTCAGTTAGCTGTGGTCAGTGTTAGAAGTGTGTGTATGTCATGTCTGTCAGTGTCAGCTGTGGTCAGTGTTAGAAAATGTCTGTATGTCATGTCCGACAGTGTCAGTTAGCTGTGGTCAGTGTTAGAAGTGTGTGTATGTCATGTCTGTCAGTGTCAGCTGTGGTCTAGTGTTAGAAATGTCTGTATGTCATGTCCGACAGTGTCAGTTAGCTGTGGTCAGTGTTAGAAGTGTGTGTATGTCATGTCTGTCAGTGTCAGCTGTGGTCAGTGTTAGAAGTGTTGTATGTCATGTCTGTCAGTGTCAGCTGTGGTCAGTGTTAGAAGTGTCTGTATGTCAGGTCTGTCAGTGTCAGCTGTGGTCAGTGTTAGAAATGTCTGTATATCATGTCTGCCAGTGTCAGCTGTGGTCAGTGTTAGAGGTGTCTGTATGCCATGTCTGTCAGTGTCAGCTGTGGTCAGTGTTAAAAGTGTCTGTATGTCATGTGTGTCAGTGTCAGTCAGCTGTGGTCAGTGTTAGAAGTGTTTGTATGTCATGTGTGTCAGTGTCAGCTGTGATCAGTGTTAGCAGTTTTCTGTATGTCATGTCTGTCGGTGTCAGTGTCAGCTATGGTCAGTGTTAGAAGTGTGTGTATGTCATGTCTCTCAGTGTCAGCTGTGGTCAGTGTTTAGAAGTGTGTGTATGTCATGTCTGTCAGTGTCAGTCAGCTGTGGTCAGTGTTAGAAGTGTCTGTATGTCATGTCTGTCAGTGTCAGCTGTGGTCAGTGTTAGAAGTGTCTGTATGTCATGTGAGTCAGTCAGCTGTGGTCAGTGTTAGAAGTGTCTGTATGTCATGTCTGTCAGTGTCAGCTGTGGTCAGTGTTAGAAGTGTGTGTATGTCATGTCTGTCAGTGTCAGCTGTGGTCAGTGTTAAAAGTGTCTGTCTGTCATGTCTGTCAGTGTCAGCTGTGGTCAGTGTTAGAAGTGTGTGTCTGTCAGTGTCAGCTGTGGTCAGTGTTAGAAGTGTCTGTATGTCGTCTTTCAGTGACAGTGTCAGCTGTGGTCAGTGTTAGAAGTGTCTGTATGTCATATCTGTCAGTGTCAGTTGTGGCCAGTGTTAGAAGTGTCTGTGTGTCATGTCTGTCAGTGTCAGTGTCAGCTGTGGTCAGTCTTACAAGTGTCTGTATGTCATGTCTGTCAGTGTAAGCTGTGGTCAGTGTTAGAAGTGTCTGTATGTTCTGTCTGTCAGTGTCGATGTCAGCTGTGGTCAGTGTTAGACATGTCTGTATGTCATGTCTGTCAGTATCAGCTGTGGTCAGTGTTAGAAGTGTCTGTATGTCATGTCTGTCAGTGTCAGCTGTGGTCAGTGTTAGAAGTGTGTGTATGTCAGGTCTGTCAGTGTCAGTCAGCTGTGGTGAGTGTTAGAAGTGTCTGTGTCATGTCTGTCAGTGTCAGCTGTGGTCAGTGGTATAAGTGTCTGAATGTCATGTGTGTCAGTGTCAGCTGTAGTCAGTGTTAGAAGTATGTGTATGTCATGTCTGTCAGTGTCAGCTGTGGTCAGTGTTAGAAGTGTCTGTATGTCAGGGTCTGTCAGTGCCAGCTGTGGTCAGTGTTAGAAGTGTGTGTATGTCATGTCTGTCAGTGTCAGCTGTGGTCAGTGTTAGAAGTGTGTGTATGTCATGTCTGTCAGTGTCAGTCAGCTGTGGTCAGTGTTAGAAGTGTGTGTATGTCATGTCTGTCAGTGCCAGCTGTGGTCAGTGTTAGAAGTGTGTGTATGTCATGTCTGTCAGTGTCAGCTGTGGTCAGTGTTAGAAGTGTGTGTATATCATGTCTGTCAGTGTCAGTGTCAGCACAGAACAGCATAAGAAGAGTTGGTATGTCATTTTATTTTTTAAATGGAACATTTTTTTTCAGTGTAATTACTAGTGAATTGGACCAATATTAATGACAGCCTGTAGCTTGTGTTATTGATTTCTGGATGTTGACTCTGTGTTCAGGTGCTTGGCATTTTGATGCTTTGTGTGCTGTGGTCTTCTGGTCTTTATCTGGAATACGACTTGCATACGTCTTCAGTCTTTCATTACGTCCTCTTGTATTATCTTCTTCCTTTCTCTTCATTGCATTTCTTTGCCGATCTTTTCTCTTCATCTTTCTTTTTTTTTTTGTTGCCATGTGAAGACAGTTCCATGTTCAGTCTTCCTTTGAATGATATTCATGTCTATGCAACATGTATATGCATTGAATTTGTGTGTGTGTGTGTGAATGTGTGTGTGTGTGTGTGTGTGTGTGTGTGTGTGTGTGTATACAAGTGCATGTGTATGTGTGAAAATGAGTGTGTGTGTGTGTGTGTGTGTGTGTGTGTGTGTGTGTGTGTGTGTGTGTATGCAAGTGCATGTGTATATGTGAAAATGTGTGTGTGTGTGTGTGTGTGTGTGTGTGTGTGTGTGTGTGTGTGTGTGTGTGTTCTATTACTCATTTTCAACATCTTTTCCATTTTTCTCGTATCTGTTGTGTGTGTTTTATTCCCTTTTAATTTGTTGTCTTTTCTAGACATTCAAACATTTGTTTTTCCACATTTTCAGGTGAAGCATGTCCTATGCTTTCATTCCATGGGCAACAAAGTACATGTTCTCTCTCTCTGTCCACACACATACATACACACACACACACACACACTCTCACTCACACACACACACCACAGCAAGAGAGGAGCCAGAGATGAAAAGTGCACAATGGTATTGAATATATCCTTTTCTTTTCCTGAGGTCAGTCAATTATTAAAGCAAACCGGCGGTGCAGATTCAGAAAACACTACAAAAATACGTTGCTTGGTATGGCTGACAGAAATACTCATTTAATTAATTATGAGCATGTAAACAGCATTCCTCATTTACAAGTGAAAAATATGTACCAATACAGAAATTTCATTTCAGTATTTTATAAATTAAAACTTGATGCCTTAAAAACTAAATAAACAAATGAAGCAAAATGTAGTTGTGGATTATGAAGAATAACCAGCAGCATCTGCTGGTTGACTGTTTGCCTCTTCAAGCTCATTTACCACCATTATTAGACATGTCTTTGTGTGATGCCTTTCAGATTTAAAGCTTGCCTTCAATGTTGTTTTGTCTTTAATTTGTAGTCCAGTTAAGCATTTACTTTAAGATTATTTGCAGGTATGTTGTAGGGATGTTTAGATGGACATTGATATGTGCTTAGGTAACCACATTATGCATACACTTACATAGTCACAGACATTTATGCATCTCTCTCTCTCTCTTCATCTAATATCACATATGTGAACAGACGTAAACTGAAGTATTGCTACTCACCACCACCACCATCTTTCTCTTAGTTCTAAATGCTGCTTCAGTTTGCTTGTTCTTTCATTCTTTCTTTGAGCCCCACTCCCCACCCGCCTCCCACCCCCTACCCCACCTCTCCCCCCATCCCTCCCTTCCCACCCCTACCCTTTGCAAATTGTTTCTGCTGCCTCTTTGAGTCTCCTTCCCTCTCCCCTCTTTCTTTCACCCCCGGACACATGGAGACATTGTTCTGTTCTTGTCTATCTTCATTCATGCCATGTCCCTGTCTTCAGGCCTTCAGTCTCCAGCTGTCCCACCCACTTGTCTATCTTCATTCATGCCATGTCCCTGTCTTGAGGCCTTCAATCTCCAGCTGTCCCGCCCCACTTGTCTGTCTTCATTCATGCCATGTCCCTGTCTTCAGGCCTTCAATCTCAGGGTTACAACATTATTCTGGCTTGGGTTCCTGGTCATGCTGGCATCGGAGGGAATGAAATGGTGGATCGTTTGGCCAAGAATGCCACAAGAGGGAAACTGTCCAACATATATATCCCTGCTCAGATCTGAAACCCAAAATTAACGATTATGTCAGAGACCTCTGGCAGGAGGATTGGAATACACAGATGAATAACAAACTCTTTCAGATCCATCCAGACCTTAAGGAGTTCCTCTCATCTACGTCTGGTGATCGTAAAGAAGAAACAGTTCTGTGCCGGCTGCATACCAGCCATTCGTATTTTTACCCATTCCTACCTTTTAAAGAGTGAAGAAGCTCTGTGGTGCATTCCATGTCATGTGCCACTCAGAGTGAAACATATTCTTTTAGAGAGTGTTGGGACTTGCACGATGTGAGACACAAACATTTTACAGCAGATTCCATGAAAACCTTGTTCAGAGATGTTCCGCCTGACGCGATCTTTGAGTTCTTGAAAGAGGTTAACATTTTTCATCGGATCTGAGATTTTACAGTGGAAAGATTTTTCACAAACTTTTGGTTGAGTTTTTAAACGATGTATTTTAAAGAATTGTGTGAATGAGTGACCTATGAGTTGATTTTAACGTGGTGACAGCTCTGATATGGCCCTTTGCTGTCGGCTGGGCTATAAGCACCATTATCTTATCTTATCCTGCCTTCAATCTCCAGCTGTCCCACCCACTTGTCTCTCTCCGGCTTCCACCTCCCTCCTGCTCTGTCCACACGTCTGTTCAAACCACCGCTTTCTGACCTTTTTTGAAGCAAGACTCATGTTATGCATGTGTGATCTTCTACTTAGCCTGTTCAACAATTTTAGTAATCATCTGAAACAGATTCCTGTTGTTTTGATATGTATGGTTTTTGTTATATTTCATAAGTTGACAAAGGAGTGGCAGCTCTCTGTAACGTACCAGCAGGGACCCAAGTGGGCCTTGCATTGGATTCTGGCAGAAGTCTGCATCTGTACATCAATGGACAGAGCCAGGGCATCATCACCACCAACATCCCTGACCCCTGTTACTTCATGTTTGATCTGTGCACCCGGTGTGTGAAGGTAGACAGCTGTTCTTGTCTTGTTGGTTTTCTTTGTTTTGTCACATGTGGCACACTTTGTTAGCACTGAGTGTTCACTGTGTGTGTGTGTATGTGTGTGTGTGTGTGTGTGTGTGTGTGTGTGTGTGTGTGTGTGTGTGTGTGTGTGTGTGTGAATCTAACAATCATTGAAATAATGGCTGGGATTCTGGTTGATGTGTGTGAAAGAAAGTGTGGAAGGGAGGGAAACGCAGGCTACTTACGCATTTATGTTCAATTCCCTCTCACTAACATCTCCATTTTGTTTGTTTGATTTTTGTTTTGCAGGAGTGCTGTTGTTTTTTTTTTGCTCTGTAATTATAATTGCTGTTCTTGTGTTTTGGTCTCCATTTCAAACAACATGCCACTTAGGCCAAGCTTGAAGCTGACACACTTGGTATAATTCTGCTGACTTCTCGGATACAGTTATTTGTAGATACACAGAGGCCTGTAGTTGATATTGTCAGATCATCCCTCATCAGTCTGTGGGCTCACATACTTGTGTCATTTACAGGACATTTACTGCTGTAATTCCTGTAATTACAATGACTGTTTACCTGTGCTGGTTTCAAGACAGTTATTGCTGATAAACAGGTCATTACAATGACTGTAATTAAAATGACTGTCTAGCTGTGAAGTTTCCAAGACAGGTATTCTTCATAAATCATCCGTCTTTACAATGACTTCCTACCTGTCTTGTTTTCCAACTGTGTAATCACCTGTGTTGTTGTCCAGCCATTCACTTCCTGCAATGGTCATGTCTGCAGGTGACTGCTTTGCCAGTGAGGCTGGCGCCAGGACTGTGACACCAGTGCCAGTCAGCTAACCAGGGAGTCTGCGACGCCTCCTCTCCATGAGCATTTCTGCCCTTTTGCAACAGTCTTCTCAAAGTGTGGATACGTGGACACAGTTCTGATGCCTAAATACAGAAATAAAAAAAGTTTGGGGTTTTTTTCCTGTATATTAATTTAGGTATAACTAAACCATAATTGGTGCATAGACTTAATCATTGAGAACTTTTTTGCCGAAGTGGTGATTTTACACAGTGTTTTTTTTTTTTTTTTTTTAACCATGACTGACTTGTTTGTTTTTGAGTGCTTTTTTTAAAAAGTACCATGCAGCTAACTCAGTTGATGTGCGACACTTAAATGCTCAGTAATCCAAACGGAGTTGCTCAGCAAAAAAATTCAAGCTGCTCAAACGCATATCCAATATCCAAAAGTTTAACAGCACCAGTAGAGGAAAAATGTCTGCTCTGCAGTTTCTGTATATGTAGGCTTGAGTTTTCACTGAGGACACGGTCACCAGTAAAAGGAAGGTTCAGGGGAGTTTCGACACTGGAGTGACGCCAATGACCAGTCCACAGAATCAGAAAAGACCGAATCAGCCAGCTCAAGCTCTGTTGCCAGTGCACTTGGGGCACAGCTTGCCTTACAGTGGGCTGGAAAGTGTGTAAAAGACTGGCCCACTCTCTTAGGAAGAGATTCAACCGATTGCCCCAGGGAAAAGTAAGAAGGCGCTGATGAGACACATGCTCAGAACAAGGGATTTGCTAGAAGACAATAGTGAAATAGTCAATGGTCAAAGTATGTCTGTCCTCAGGGGAAAATGATAGTACATCAGAATTAAGTGTAAGCAGGAAAGCCGACTATTCTTTCATTACTGAAGATCTGACAGGATCCAGGGTTAACAAAGCTGGAAAAGAAAACAAAAAAACCGAGTCTGATGTAGAAACAAACTTCTTAACTGATAACCAAATCATTAGCCATAGTTGGATTTGATGAAAATATACTATATGTATTTTATTTCATTGTATTAATTGCTAAGCTCTATCAGACTGTTTGACAAAGTTTGGGGAGTTACTGAGAAAATCCCACTTATTCAGAGAGGGAGTCGACTAGGGAGTGTTTAGTGGTGGAAGAGATCAACATCGTGTCACTGCAGAGTCAAGGTAAACAGTTTTTTTTTTTTTTTTTTTTGTTTTTTCCTTTGTAATGAAATAAAGTGTCGGTGTAACAGCTTTCTGAAGGCCTAATGTGGAGTTGAGGTCTCTCAGTTTATCATGTTTGGCTTGTCCAACCTCTGTCGTCTACAGGGTTGTTGTGGATGAACATGGGGCAAATATGAACTCAGGTGTGTGTGTGTGTGTGTGTGTGTGTGTGTGTGTGTGTGTGTGTGTATATGTGTGTGTGTGTGTGTGTGTGTGTGTGTGTGTGTGTGTGTGTGTGTGAACTGTTTGTTGTCTGGCTGACACATTCCCTACTCTGCCTTGTCCAGTCTTGTGTCAATGTACATGAATGTGTCTGGGTGTAAAGATGTGTTTTGTTGACGAATTTATGTGTCCTGCTGCCTTTTAAGAATTGACAGTTAAGTTAAAAAGGATTTCTATAGAGCGCCTGAATATTTGTTTCAAAGACTACAATATGTTGATAGCAGTGTTTCTAAATTATGGATTGGAGTTCCAATACATGCATCTACTTTGGTGAGAGAGATATCAATGTTTTGCCATCAAAAATAATACAAGATACTCACACATGTCAGGTATGTTATGAAATGCTCAGATGTGCATGTGTGGGTGAAATGCCAATGTCTGTATGTCCAGAGTTTCTTTACTCCTAGAAAGTAAAAACTGGGAAAAATGTGATAGTGGTGCACTCATATTGACAGTGGTTTACAGGCTTTCATATTTCAATGTGATTGTCGGAGTCTTTAGGTGTTTGCATATTTCTTTCAGTATATATTGATATATGTCATTTTGTTACATACATTGTATGATATAAAGCTAACTTTTTTCGTGTGTGTGTATCAGTCCACTTTTTAGTAAACTGACTGGCAGCAGGACACTGTGCTTGCACCAGCTGCAGTGGCAAAGTGGTTAGTGTCAGGGACTCCTGACTGAGAGGTCATGGGTTCGATTCCTATCAGACCCATTTAGTTGTGGGATTTTTTATACCCAGTAGACTCCTACCCAGAGCTGAGTTTGTTATGGGTGCAGTTTTGAGGACTGGGACCATACAGTTGAGTTGAACTACTTAATGAATGCCTGTCTGAGAGTGTTGCTCAAATTTCCTGACCAACCCTGCAGGTGTCTGTATCTCTTGGGCCTGATTGACACCAGGTGATTTTATGAAAGTAAGTGTAGATTACAACCTTGCCATGCAGTTTCAGACTGGAAATGGAAATCTGTTGCATCATCTTCATCATCCATATCCTTATCGATCAGCATTAAAAACCAAAAAAGTCTTAAATTCTATGGCCCTTCATGCTCTGCTGTCATGGTGACCTCAAGTTTAGATTGCCTCTCCATGTCCATACCTTTGTTTGGTTTTTTGTCGTGTCACCAGCATTGGTAAATTCGCGGGGGCTGTCGTTAGACAGACATGGTCGTACCCTCAGGTGGGAAAGCTCACTCATGCTGGCTCTGCGACTGACCAATTATTGTCATCAGCAGGAGGCTTAGCAGGTGGTTCTCTGAGCATGGTGGATCAGAGCAAGCACCACTGAACACCACTGCAGTGACTCCTCAGCAATGCTGTGTTGCTGATTCTGGGGCAGGACAGACCAGCTGTGTGGTGGTGGAGGGGGGAGGGGGAGGGGAGGGGGGAGCTGTCCTGGTGCAATGCTCCCAAAGTTGGCTTGGAAGACGAGACAGAAAAAAAAAAAAGATCCTGTGATTGCAAATTTTTTTTTTCTATCAAAGTGATTAACTTTATGTGTGATTAACGCTTCTACTTTGGTGATCATTGTCTTAACATTTGTGCCTATGCCCACGTGGGTGCATGCATATGTGTTTGTGTGTGTATATGTGTGTGTGTGAGTGTGTTTGTGTGTGTGTGTGAGTGTGTGTGTGTGTGTGTGTGTGTGTGTGTGTGTGTGTGTGTGTGTGTGTGAGGTGATGTTTTCTATATACATGGATATAGCAAAAGTTTTGCAGATTTTGGACTTGTTTTTAATCTATTGTCTTTTGTAAGTTTATTGATTGTTTATCATTAGGGTTTTTTTTTTTATATTATATAATGTTTATAATGAGCCTGTGAAGTGACAAATGATTTTCCATGTGGATTAATAAAGTGCCATCAAACTGAATTGAATGTCCTCCCTTTCCATGATTGATTCTTATACTGCAGATTTTGTCTAAAGGAAACGGATATGAATATTCAACACATTTGCAAAAGTATCTCATAAGATCACATTCCAAACTGAGAAGAAAGGGGATGAAGTTCAATTTTGATCCCATGGATGGGGAAAAGCTAATCAAGTTTACATCATAAGATATTCAGCAAAGATGCATATGGGAAACAAACATCACAACCATTTCAAGATAAATGTCAGTAAGAGGCATATATTGACTTGGAAACATCGATTTGTCATTGCTAAAATGACGAATTGCAGACTGACTTGCCACAGTTTCTCAAAGTGCACACACCTTCTAAACATGGATGTTTCTCTGTAGGATGTGTTAGTTTGGGGCATTTCAACATTTTGGCAAAGCTTTTTTCCAGGGGGGTGGGGGGGGGGGGGGGTGTGTGTGTGTTCACTTTGACCACTTATCATGGTAATAAGTGACTGAATAAAAACATTAGGATGCACAAAACAGGGAGATTATTTTAGTCAGTATTGTTTTCAGTCATTTCACAGGAAATTTGTTTACATTGAGAATCCAAAGTAAAACACAAAGGCAGAAGTGGAAATGCATTCTAGAATCTCTCTCTCTCTGTCTCTCTCTCTCTCTCTCTCTCTCTCTCTCTCTCACACACACACACATTCACACGCACGCACAAACACACACACACACACACACTGCTCAGATAAAACAATATGAACAGCTAAAAATGGTAAACAAGTAGTTGTTCCTGAACACACCGCAGCCAGGGAGAAATAAAGGTGTAGGGGAGAAGACCCAGGGAGTGACGAACCATACAGTTTTAGCAATTAAAGGGTGAGCAAAACGGGAATTTGTGGCAGAAATGTGACAGACACAATGATGGTGATAAAGATGATGGTAATGATAAAAAAATTATGATATAGAGTCATCACAGAACAGACATTCAGTTCATGTCGGCATAATGTGAAAGATGATGAAACAGGTTCTAGTACATATGGCATGTGTGCTGTGATGGGAAGCACTAGCAATCAGGCACTCCACATCTTTATTGGTTCTTTCATCTGGCTGATATTTTTTTTTTTTTAAGTGTCATCCTGAACATCTCTCTCTCTCTCTCTCTCTCTCTCTCTCTCTCTCTCTCTCTCACACACACACCACACACACACACACACACACACACACACAGCTGAGTAAAGGTTGCGAAAACGATGGGGAGGGAGCGAGTCAAAACTCGTGCACATAAGGGTACTGAGCTCAGAGGAGACGACTACAAATCCGTAACAATATAGAAAACAGAAGTTGTCAGACGTTTGTGTGTCAGTTAGAGATGTACAGCTGTATATCCCAAAACAAAACAGAAGTGTCAGAAATCTCATAAGTGAAGCAAAGAGCTGAGTGGACATTGGAAACAAATAGGTTATGAAGTGCAGAAGGTCAGATTTTTGAACTGGATATGGCTCCTAAACCGTCATCAATGAATCGTCTGAAGAAGTCGGGGAATATTCGTTGGAGGTGATCTTTCCTCCGGGTATCCTACAAAAAGGCACGCACATGATGGTCCAATTTTGGTGCCCATGGCCACTCTGCGTATTTGTTGGTTGTGGTTTTCAGCAAAACAGAATGAGTTGGACACAACTACGAATTCTACAGGACGGACTGTAGTGGTGATACCAATATTCAGACGACTTTTTGGAGGAAAGTGACCGACAAGCTGCAAAGCTTTCATTGTGAGATGTGTATCAGTAGACAAAGTTAATTGTCTCATCCATTGTGAAGAGGAAACGAAAGAGAACTGTCAAGGAAGGTTGAAGATGTTGAAGCATGGTTGGTGTCTTTAATGGAGGTGGCAAGGGTCGCAACCAGAAGCTGAAAGACAGAGTTCTAGAACTCAGAGATGAGAGTAGTGGGACAAGAACAACCAGAGATGATGGGTCGATCTGGATTGTGTGGGTTTGTGGATGTTGGGCAGGAGACAGATTCACGGGGTTCACTGGTGATGGCAGATGAAGCTTCAGTGGGTAAGTGTCCAGAAGAGAAAGAATTTATAATTGTCTTGCAAACAAAAGCATTGTCTTGGTTTGCTGTTCCTGACAATTTTTTTTTCATAAAGAGTAAAATCTGATTACTGACGTTTGGACTCATCAAGATGAAAGGCTATACGCCACACAACAATTTACCCCACCCTTGCCTGCAGATGTAATTAAGATGTCTGTGCGACTGAGAACTTTTCCCAAAAGCAAGTATCTATGCAATAGTCTAGGGCTCCAAATTGTCCAAGTCTTGGAGTCCAGGTGTTGGGCTCTATTGGGAAAATAAATGGGAAATATCTTTGTGATCATTGGTGAACAGGAAAAAAAAAAGACCTGTAGAGGGAATTCAACTGCCAGATTATCTCATGCTAGTGAAAATGTGGCTGCTTTTTTTGTTCACATGCCTGTCACATCCATTTGTGGCCGGAAAGGCAGAAAAATTCCTAGGGACAAAGGGAGTTAGTTAACTTGTACTGACCAACACCAACTACCTAAAGAACGACTTTAACTTATTGCTACAAGGCACACTCAACCCAAAGGAATCAAGAGTGTCCATTGCCACAGCTTCTTCCGAGGCAGCGCATTCCAGTCTCAGATGGTAGATGGTATGGAATCGTGACACATTTGGTGGAGCATTGAATCTGTCGCAGCCAGTGCCCATGACAATGTCGTTGTTGGGTGGGGTCCATTCTGATATAACTCTTGCTCACAGCTGCTTACAGTCAACTTTGCTTCTCTCCGTGGATGCTGGAGAGAAGGCCAATACAGCTGTTTTCAAACATGTCTATCGATTCTCACTGTCTTTGTTTTGTCTGTCTGCCTCTCTCTCTGTGTCTGTCTCTGTCTCCCTCTCTTTTTCACACACACACACACACACACACACACACACACACACACACACAACAACACACACACACACACAACACACACACACACACACCACACACACACACACACACACACACACACACACACACACACCACACAGAGAAAGAAAGAGAGAGAGAGATTCTGTTTCAGTTTCATCAATGAGGTGTTGCTGCGAGCGGACTATATGTTACATCACATCTACTAAGTTTGCAGATCACGCTGCACAAAGATCTACAGTCGATGGATTTATGAATTAATGACTACGATGAAATGATTTTTTTAGGACTAGGGTATCATGGATACGACTTTGTATATGTGCCTGACCTGCACATGAGCCCAACGTGCTCGTCAGAACTATCACTGTCTGCGCCACTAATATGATTCACACACACACGTGCGCGCACACACACATTCACTCACTCACTCACTCACTGTCTCACACAAACACACACACATGCACACACGCACGCACGCATGCATGCATACACACATGCACGCACATATATGTGTATGTATGTATGTGTACGGATACAGATAGATAGATAGGTTCATGATCTAAAAGTTCATTCAATTAAAAAGGCCATAAAAGGCATGCAGACATCTGTCACCTACATGTGGATGCATGCAATGTTGCCAGTGGAGCTTTCTGTGCTGGAGATTGAATGTAGTCTGTGTTTTAACAACGAAACGCCTGCAGTTACAAACTTTCACATTTGTTACAGAGAGGTCTGAGCAGTTGCAGAGGGTGGACATGGATGGGCTAACCTTTGGCATAGCGCTATTCTTGTTCAGGTAGAATGGTATCCTTAATAAGGGTAGAGGTAAAACACCCACAAGACTATGGTCTCCATAGGCAGATTCTTGGGTTTGGGCAGGTTTATGTGAAGTATATCTGTACTGTGAGAGCTATCCTTGCACGGGTTTCCATCAACGTATTTCTGATCAAGTTTCCTGTCTGCCTGACTGTGGAAATGTAGGCATTTGATCGTGCCGGTCACACACCAGTGATGCTTCTCGTTTGCACAGGCCTGAATGCTTTATGAAACATTCATGACAGTCATGTTTTCAGTGCAGTGTGTTTTAATAACAATAACAAGAAATGAGATCCCATTTCGCTATTGCTGAGTGAGCTTCACTGGCTGCCTGTTTAAATTTGGCCTTCAGTACAAAGTAAGTTACTAACCCCTCTTGTCTTCTATTTCTTTGAAGGTTCTCTTCCAACTTGTCTTGTTCTCTCTACCCAAAGAACCAAAGTGAAATTTAACATTGTTTTGTAAGTGTTCCTTCAGCTTTGCTGCCCCCAACTGTTTTGGAACTCGCTTTTCTCCCACTTACAAAGCCAGCCCATCTAATCTGTTTTCGAAGCACAGCTAAAAACCTTATCTTTCAAGCCAGTCATTTTTTGAACAGCGCTTTTCCCACAGTGTGTGTCCACAATAAGTTTTGTAGCAGGATAGTTGTTACACGTGAATGAATGAAGCTCTGAACTGTGTATGAAAGCGCAATGAATAGTTTTCTGAATGCTGTATGAAAGTGCGATGAATAGTTTTTCTGAATATTGTATGAAACACGCAATGAATAGTTTTCTGGATGCTGTATGAGAGCACAGTGAAATGTTTTCTGAATGCTGCATGAAAGCGCAATGAAAAGTTTTCTGAATGACTGTATGAAAGCACAAAGAATAGTTTTATGAATGCTGCATGAAAGCGCAATGAAAAGTTTTTCTGAATGCTGTAGAAAAGCACAATGAATAGTTTTCTGAACGCTGTATGAACACGCAATGAATAGTTTTCTGAATGCTGTATGAAAGTGCAATGAAAAAGTTTTTCTGAATGCTGTATGAGAGCTCAGTGAGTAGTTTTCTGAGTGCTGTATGAACACGCAATGAATATTTTCTGAATGCTGTATGAGAGCACAGTGAGTAGTTTTTCAACCACAACCACTTTATACAAATACTATTTATAATGATTATTATCATCACTATTTGCTTCTTGCAGGGAGAAGCAAAAACATTAAAAGTTGGAGTTTTGATGAGTTAGCCCACTACTGAGGGCTGGTGTTTGCAGAGGACGCTGTGAAGACTGTTCTGCACATCTGAAATTGTGTTACAGGTATTCTACCTGTGTCTGTGACAGACAGGTGGCACTTTTTGCCACATACCTTTGCTGACCATTTGAGATCCTCCTCAACCAGGCAGTGTATAAGTATTGTTAGGATTCTGCACCTCGAGTGTATTGTCACCATTTTTTTTTTTTACCAATCTTTATAGGCGAAAATAAAACGGTTTTGGAGCTACGCACAGTGTACACATCCGGTTAGGGCCCCCATCTTGTTTTTTTTTTCCGTCTGCATGCACT
>JADBJO010024458.1:0-5000 GCA_016801955.1 Conus betulinus
CCGGACGAAAAAACAAACAAACGTTGTTGCAGGTCATATCTTTAGACAGGGGGATCTCTCTCGACCCTCCCAATGGTCGTTTATCAACTACGCACCGTCCTGGGCAAGAGAATTAAATGAACCGAACAGATCACCTTCATCAGTAGTATCGAGCAAAACGTTTTCCATCTTTTGGAAAAAAAACAGCCCGCGTAGTTACGTCGGAGTATGTTTTTTGTAACGGCCATCTACTGGTATGTTTATGTTGAGAACTGGAATCTTGCCATTCTTAAAACAAGATTGTGGAGAGTTATCACCACCACCTTCTGGCCGTATGGTTGGTTGCCGTGTAGGTACTGGAAAGTACGACGAGTATGGAGGCTTCATCTGTTTGTACACGACAAACACGAGATTGTTTTTTGTGTCTAGGACTCTAGGCGTTTGCACTGTGGCATTTGGGGATATCCACGTAAGGGACTGTCCGTGTAATCCATTCGTGCTTCGTCATGATAAGCGTAGGTTCAACCTCTTCTCTGTTGACTTGTTGGCTCATTGGGGAAAGCACTAGACACTCCTAGGCGTGAAAAATCAAATTCCACTGGCCATCTTTAGAAAGATAATGGAGTCTGAAGGGTCACAATAGTTACAATGGTAAGCATCACAGATCTCAGCCGAGAGAGAGTGAGGAGAGAGAGATGAGAGATTGGGAGGACGAGAGAGAGAGAAGAGGTGAGAGAGAGGGAGGGAAGAGCGAGTGGTGAGAGAGGGTGGTGGCGAGGGGGGCCG
Organism: Conus betulinus; assembly: GCA_016801955.1. Lineage (NCBI taxonomy): Eukaryota > Metazoa > Mollusca > Gastropoda > Neogastropoda > Conidae > Conus > Conus betulinus. The sequence goes on from JADBJO010024458.1 coordinate 766, forward strand.
AGAGCGAGGAAGGAGGGGGTGGTTGAGAGAGAGACTGTGAGAGGAGGTGGAGATGGAGAGACGAGAGAGACGATACTAGAGAGAGAATTCTAGCCGGGTCTAATTCTAAGTATTTGTGTTGTAGATTTCTGTATGGCTAGGGTACTTCACAAAGATCTGAATGCACCATAGGCATCAAAGGGGGAAAAGAAAAAAGAAAAAAGCACGGGACTCACATATGATCGTATTACATCCACTTGATGAGTGCTGCTTTCAAGTGTGCTGACTCAGAGGTCCTGACCGACTCGGCAACGCAAGAGTCTGTCATTTCAGCCTCAGTTCAGTTATGTCAAGATTCCTCGTGGGAAAGAGGTTACGAGTAATAAACAGCTTTACTATACGGTCTCTGACGCAGAACGAACCTCTACAGCATAATCTACATGTTCTACATCTAACATTACTGATATCTAATAATGACAAGAAACATTCAGTTGACTACTCGTGTCCGCTCTCGCAAGGGAACCTCCAGCTTCCCATTCTTCTCCATTATACATGTCCTGCGCTCTCATCTCTCTGTAAAGCCCATATCGAACACTTTGTTGGGGGAAGGTCGTGCGAGGCGGGAGAGTCACAGAAACTCTCATGAAGAGAGGGGGTTCTACCTTCACTTTCTGATTTTCGAAACCCATGCAGTTATTTTCGTCCAATCACTGGTTCATGCTTGGTGGTTGTCCTGCGTCGAGTTGTTGGGATCGGGACAGGACACTAGTCATCAGCATTGTGAAGTGACTCCAGCACATCTTACCGTGGGTATACGAGACGAGAGGAGGAGAGAGACTGGAGGAGGAGGGAGACGAGCGAGATGAGAGGAGCGGAGGGGGAGGAGGGAGAGGGCGAGGGAGGAGAGCGAGAGCGAGAGAGAACGAGGAGGGAGGTGGAGCGCGGAGGGAGAGGAGACGAGAGGAGAGACAGAGGGAGAGAGGCCGTCAGAGTGAGGAGGCGAACTAGAGTGAGAGAGAGAGAGACGAGAGAATGAAAAAATAAAATCTTTATCCCATAAAGCCAAAGGCCTCTTTGAAGAGGGAGAGGGAAACAAGAACAAATACAATCATATAACACACCACTTATATACACATACATAAAACATACATTCAAGGTTATAGCAATCTGCCGCGCTTTAAAATGTTTGATACAACATAAAGTGCTAATTTTCTCACTGTTATTACTGTTTGTTGAGGCCAAGAAGAGAGATAAACGAAAACCGTTTGGGTTGTGAAAGAACGTTTGAGCCTATGAACTATTCTCTTATGCTATTGTAGAATGGACAACATAATAAGAAGTGCATTTCGTTTTCGACTGCAACTTTACATGGTTTACAAATTTAGTCTTGTGGCGTATGGTTTCTATACCTATAGTTGTGAACTGACAAGTCGGAAATAGCAAATCTAAAACTTAGTTATAACATACTTTAAATGTCTCTGTCAAGATCCATGCATAGAATATAGGTAGAGAGAGCCATGGATTACAAGAAGTTCTATATACGAAGAAAACCCTTGTCACTCTCATTCACGTTGGTTCACTCCATGAGAGAGAGAGCGGAGGGACTTTTTTTTTTTTTGGGGAGAGAGACGAAGATTTTTTGAGAGAGGAAGGAGGAGAGGTGGGATGAGGAGAGATCTGAGAGCGAGAGATGGTGTAAGAGCATAGGAGGAGAGAAGGGAGAGGGAGAGAGAGGAGATGATGGTCGTGGACAATCAAAACCATGTGGCAAAGGACGTCAGACGTCCCAGACAGCAGAATGTGTGTCTAATAAATTACGTTTTAGGTATGTTAAATGTGTCGAAAGGAAGGAATGAGAATGATAATGGCATTTCAGTGTGTGATCATGTGCTGAAGCCATTTGCAAGATTATTTTACATGTCTTGAATACATAGCGATATAGGGGAGAGGAAAATGAGATTTATTAATTAGCTCACAACCATTAATGAATCATCATGAACCTAGAATGTTATTTCGTGCTGTTTTTGTAGTACCAGAGGAACTTAAAATTAGGAGATGGGGATTAATGAATGATTATGAACCTAGAAACTTTATTTCGTACTTCCTTTTGTTTTACGGGATACTAGAGAATACTTAAAAATAGGGATGTGGCTGCCAAACGTAGAAACAAACAGCACCAGTCATTAAGGGACAACGAATAGTACCAAGTGGTCAAGTCTTCGCAGCGTCAGATCCTGCAGTCATTGGAGTCCAAGGTGCGACAACACATTAAAAACAAAAACACACACATACCAAGCAAATAGATTGCTGTGTGCCCGAGACCTAAATGCAGACCCTGCCGAAAGAACAGACTGTCCAACAGAAGACAGACAGACAGAAAAACAAGAAGAGGCGGAAAACTGTGACCAGGGTAGTTGCACCAGTAATCATCGACGTAATGAGACAGTGATTTCAATTAAACGATGAGTTTCCGATTGTTGAAAGGATTGTGGTTTGGTCATGGTGATCACATATAAAAGTTGAAGATTACAATGAGTAACATACACTTAAACAAGAAAGTTATGAAAAAGAGGTGGAAAGTAAGAACGAAAGTATGAAAATGAGAGAGAAAGAAAAAAAGAATGGGAGAAGAAGGAGAAGAAAGAGCAAGTAAACAGCACGGCTTCACAACACAATGATGGAGGATTCGGCAATTAAATCATTCTGATCAGAAAATTATTTTCCAGTAATAGGCTGTTACAACAGAAAAAAGACGATAATTTTGATATATAGCCATCTTGATTAAAAAACAAAAAACAAAAAAACCCCGATTGTTTTTCTGTTGTATTCACGTAACGAAGAGAACGATCTCCCATAGTTCGCCTCAGGGCTGAAAAGAAAACCACACACACACACACACACACACACACACACAACCCAGTCGGAGCTATGATAGCAGGCGTGTGGTCTGAAGAAGGTTTCTGGCAGCTAGCAATTAACCTATGATTATATATAATTATAAGAACAAAGAAAAGCACAGTACAGGCTTCATTTACCACCTGGATAGAACGAGGCTATCTTGACATAATCAATCATTAAACACTTTTTAAAAACTCTTTTTTTTTTTTTTTTTTTAGTTTATCTATGATTGTAAGATAGATGCCATAATTATAAATCATATAGTTAAAGGCGTGTGCAGCTTTTTTTCTTTCATGCATCCTGATCAAGATGAGACTAAGGAAGAGGTAAACCAAACATGTCATGAGAATGGTGCCAAGAACTTCGGAGTAGCATGCACTGAACGAATGCAGACGAGGGTGCGCCAAGGTGTCTAGTGTGATGTACAGCAGAAACCCCATGTATGGTGACATAATTCTTTTTTTTTTCCTTGAAGAAAAAAGTTTTTAGTAAGGAAAGGGGTTTTTTTTTTTAGTTCAAACAAGTTTTGAAGAAAGGGAGTAGTTTGAATCTGAAGCATCCTTCCTCGTCTGTCTGTCTGTCTTTCTGTCTGTCTGTCAAAATCTGTCTGTCTGTCTGTTTTCTCTCTCTCTCTCTCTCTCTCTCTCTCTCTCTCTCTCTCCCCCTGTCTCTCTCTTCTAATCCCATTCTTATGCTGATTCATTTCTCAATGGCATTCAGTAATTTCCTGTTATCCTGATGAGAAAAAGTGGAATTTGGATGCTAAATCAGAGGTTTCAATTAAACTGCGCGCTCACGAACACACACACACCACACACACACACACACACACACACACACACACACACACACACAAATACACACACAGACACAGACACACACACACACACACACACACACACACACACACACAACACACACACCTGCGCCCACACACCGTACGCACATACGAGCAAGTGCGTGCTCGCACAGGCACACAAAATTCACACACATACTCTCTCTCTCTCTCTCTCTCTCTCTCTCTCTCTCTCTCTCTCTCTCTCTCACGTACCAAATAAATCAAGAGACACACGAGAATAGGAAAGACATAAACGAAACCAAGAGAGAGAGAGAGAGAGAGAGAGAGAGAGAGGCAGACAGAGAGACAGAGAGACAGACAGACAGACAGACAGACAGACAAACTGACTGACAGAGACAGAGAATACAATATAAAAAGAAAGATTACTCGTAGAGCTAGAAATGCCTTTATCTCTCGTATTTTGGGGCCAGTTTTCTTTGGAAGTGACAAAAGTAATGGGCAGAATAACGCGTAAAGCTATAAAAAACAAAACTGAATAAAAGGAAGGACCTGTAAACCA
>JADBJO010024458.1:12500-15000 GCA_016801955.1 Conus betulinus
GATTCGTTTGTCCACGTTTTTGGCGGAGTTGATACAAACACTTTTCATGGACGTTCGATACGCGTATACCTTGACACAGCCAATGAATGTTGGCGAGGCGTCTGGCTTGCTTTCTAATGGAATCTTTCCACGAAACGTTGAACATTCTCTGTAAATTAAGGTTCTGCACCCATCTCCCCATCCCCCTCTCCCGTTTCTGCCCCCATCCCCTGTAAGGCTAACTTAAAAAAAAAAGAGATGTACTGATTCTGCAACCACAAACGTTTGCCATCGTATTTTGTCTTCACTCCCACCTGCAAATAATGTAACCATTTTTTTCCTCCTGGGTTTTGTCTCCTGTTTTGAAAGAACCCAGGCAGTCAAACTTTTTTTTATATGCTAATGTAGCCATTGTTTCTGAATATCACGAACTTCCATTTTCATCTAAACATAGCCTTCATTACATTCTCACTCATCATTTATATCACGGAAACTGAATCTAGGATTTTCTGAGCGAGTACACCTTGAAACAAGCAGACGAACATGAGCAAGCTGACTCGTTTCGTGAGCTGGAGACCTTTGAAGTGATCACGATCTGAAATTTATTTAAAAGAGGGTCAGGAAAGGTGGGGGGGGGGGGGGGGGGGGGGGGGGGGTGGGGTGTGATCATTTCTGAGAGGGGCATTTAGCACAAAGAGAAAAGGTATTCCCTGGAGCAAGGCGACCATCCCCAACCAGGCCTCGGGGGTGGCTGACTGGGGGATGCCCCCACATGTAAGGGTTAGCTGCAACAGAAGTCGGGCTCGCCTAGTCAAATAAGCAGTCCCGGAACAAAATGGCGATGTTTTTAGGAAGATGGTGCGGGACAATAGGTTGCACTGCTATCTCCACTGAAATACCCCATTTGTCCAATGACAGGATCATCATGCGATCAAGAGCCGCGCTATAAGCTCTTAGCCCTGGGGAAGCACACCCTAATGAACAAACCATCTTCAGCTATGGACAAATAGCCGGGTAGACTGGACTCGTCAGTTCAGTAAAGCAACCAGTCTAGGAGAGCGTTCACTCTGATATAAAAAACCAAGCTGAAATCGAATGTGCTGGCCCTGACTTGTCAGGGTCATAACCTCACCACAACGCAACTCCACTCGACAGACACAAAACATTCTGGATTTAAAAAAAAAAAAAAAAAAAAGCGCAGAAAACGAACAGATGGAGTTATTGCGGTTTAATGGAAGTTCTTTATAAGGCAGTTTTACAGTATTGTTCTACCGCTCGAATTACCAGCGCCTTGATTGCCTGTAAATATTGGTGGAGCTTTCCGTTGCCGGATTCTATCATCCAGCACTCCACTTTACACAAATCATTAACGAAGACAAACCGCCAGACCAGTTACGGGCTGGGACCAACAGTCAGAAATCAATACAACCTCACAGAGCTGGAAAATCAACAGAATTTTGCATCCAGCTGCTGGACGGGGTGAAACACACACCTAACGTTCGTCGTGCTTCGTAACCCCTGCCACAATCACGTCACGTTGTTTTGCCAGCTCTTTACCTGTCTCCTTAACAGCCGGAAAAACACGAAGGGGCTGGATTCGTCCTAACTGTGTGTAGTTACACGGTGGTTGGTTCCAGTATGAGACGACCTCTCAGGTTGGGTCAGGGGGACGTCGAGTTGATGGCCCATCCCAGCGCATGAAAAGCTTGGTAGACGGAAATCAGTTATTATGATGAATTGTCTTCATGTCAGTAGCCAACAAGACATGTATAATGACTATTAATCAAGGGTCATTAATCACCGCCCCCCCCCCCCCCCCCCCCCCCGAAAAAAAAATTAAATTGAAAAATAAAATAACAAGAACAAAAATTCTGAATGCACAATGCCTTTCCATTACGCGGCTAAGGCAAGCAGGAAATTGTGTGACTACAGCATGCTCGGCTTTCTTTTCAGTTCTCTGACGATGGAGAAGAAATCAAACCAGTTCGATGATCTGGTATTTGAGTCATAGCAAGGGGGCTAAGTGGATGGTACAGGTATCATTTATGGCTGGCACTGCGAAAGAAATTTGGTTTATGAATGGAAAAACATTTTACATCCACTTTCGCATCCGCTGACTAGATAGATGGATAGATGGATAGATGGATAGATAGATAGATAGATAGATAGTTAGATATAGGAGAGAGGAAGATAGGTCTCTCTCTCTCTCTCTCTCTCTCTCTCTCTCTCTCTCTCGTTCTCTGTCTCTCTCTGTGGGAGACAGTGTGTGTGTGTGTGTGTGTGTGTGTGTGTGTGTGTGTGTGTGTGCGTGCGTGCGTGCGTGCGTGCGTGCGTGCGTGCGTGCGTGCGTGTATGCGTGAGTGTGTGTGCAAGAGAAAGAAAGAAGAGAGAGAGAGAGAGAGAGAGACAGAGACAGACAGACAGACAGACAGACAGACAGAATGGTAGGGGGGTGAGAGGCAGATACAGAGAAACATGAGGTGAGAAAAGGTAGTAGTCTTGTTAACAAAGAGAGATACAT
>JADBJO010024458.1:20000-25151 GCA_016801955.1 Conus betulinus
CCTCATCTCTGTAAGCCCCTATCGAAAACTTTGTTGGGGGAAGGTCGTGCGGACAGTCACAGAACTCTCATGAAGAGAGGTTCTCCTTCATTCTGATTTCGAAACCATGCAGTTATTGTCGTCATCACGGTCATGCTTGGTGGTGTCCTGCGTTTGTTGGATCGTGACAGACACTAGTCATCAGCATTGAAGTGACTCAGCACCATCTACCGTGGTAAGAGAGAGAGAGAGAGAGAGAGAGAGAGAGAGAGAGAGAGAGAGAGAGAGAGAAATGAAATAAAATCTTTATCCCATAAAGCCAAGGCCTTCTTTGGAAGAGGAGAACAAGAACAAATACATATAAACATCATTATATACACATACATAAACATACATTCAAGTTATAGCAATCTGCCGCGCTTTAAATGTTTGATAAACATAAAGTGCTAATTTTCTCACTGTATTACTGTTTGTTGAGGCCAAGAAGAGAGATAAACGAAAACCGTTTGGTTGTGAAAGAACGTTTGAGCTATGAACTATTCTCTTATGCTATTGTAGAATGGACAACATAATAAGAAGTGCATTTCGTTTTCGACTGCAACTTTACATGGTTTACAAATTTAGTCTTGTGGCGTATTGTTTCTCTACCTATAGTTGTGAACTGACAAGTCAGAAATAGCAAATCTAAACTTAGTTATAACATACTTTAAATGTCTGTCAAGATCCATGCATAGATATATAGGTAGAGAGCCACATGGATTACAAGAAGTTCTATATACAGAAAACCTGTCACTCTCATTCACGTGTTCACTCCATGAGAGAGAGAGAGAGAGAGAGAGAGAGAGAGAGAGAGAGAGAGAGATGGGGTGGACAATAAAATCCGGAAAGACGTCAGACGCCAGAATGTCTAAATTACGTTTTAGGTATGTTAAATGTTCGAAGGAATGAGAATGATAATGGCGTGATCATGTGCTGAAGCCATTTGCAAGATTATTTTACATGTCTTGAATACATAGCGATATAGGGGAGAGAAACATGAGATTTTAATTTATGCTCACAACATTAATGAATCATCATGAACCTAGAATGTTATTTCGTGCTGTTTTGTAGTTACCAGAGGAACTTAAAATTAGGAGATTGGGGATTATGAATGATTATATGAACCTAGAACTTTATTTCGTACTTCCTTTTTGTTTTTACGGTTACTAGAGATACTTAAAAATAGGATTGGGCTGCCAAACCGTAGAAACAAGCACCAAGGGAAACGAATAGTCAGTCCAGCCAGTCATGGAGTCCAAGGTCGACACCACATTAAAACAAAACACACACACATACAAGTGATGCTGTTGGCCAGACCTAAATGCAGGCTGCAAAGAAACTTTGTCAAAACAGAAAAAAGAACAGCGGAAAACTGTACCAGTAGTTGCACCAGTCATCATCTGTAATGAGCTTGATTTCAATTAACGATGATTTCAATGATGAAAGGATTGTGTTTGGTCAGTGGTGATCACATAATAAAGTTGAAGATTACAATGAGTAACCATAATAATAAACAAAAGATAATAAAAAGGAGAAAGTAAGAACGAAAGTATGAAAAATGAGAGAAAAAAAAAGAAAGAAGAGAAGAGAAGAAAGGCCGTACACAGCACGGCTTTCACAACACAATGATGGAGGATTCGGCAATTAAATCATTCTGATCAGAAAATTATTTTCCAGTAATAGGCTGTTACAACAGAAAAAAAGACGATAATTTTGATATATAGCCATCTTGATTAAAAAAAAAAAAAAAAAAAAAAAAAAAACGATTGTTTTTCTGTTGTATTCACGTAACGAAGAGAACGATCTCCATAGTTCGCCTCAGGGCTGAAAAGAAAAAACACACACACACACACACACACACACACACCAACCCAGTCGGGAGCTATGATAGCAGGCGTGGTCTGAAGAAGTTTCTGGCAGCTAGCAATTAACCTATGATTATTATATATAATTATAAGAAAAGCACAGTACAGGCTTCATTTACCACCTGATATGAACGAGGGCTATCTTGACATAATCAATCATTAAACACTTTTTAAAAACTTTTTTTTTTTTTTTTAGTTTATCTATGATTGTAAGATAGATGCCATAATTATAAATTCATATATTAAGGCGTGTGCAGCTTTTTTTCTTCATGCATCCTGATCAAGATGAGACTAAGAGGTAAACAAAAAACATGTCATGAGAAATGGTTCTCTCTCTCTCTCTCCCCCTGTCTCTCTCTTCTAATCCCATTCTTATGCTGATTCATTTCTCAATGGCATTCAGTAATTTCCTGTTATCCTGATGAGAAAAAGTGGAATTTGGATGCTAAATCAGAGGTTTCAATTAAACTGCGCGCTCACGAACACACACACACACACACACACACACACACACACACACACACACACACACACACACAAATACACACACAGACACAGACACACACACACACACACACACACACACACACACACACACACACACACACCTGCGCCCACACACCGTACGCACATACGAGCAAGTGCGTGCTCGCACAGGCACACAAAAAATTCACACACATATACTCTCTCTCTCTCTCTCTCTCTCTCTCTCTCTCTCTCTCTCTCCTCTCTCTCTCTCTCTCTCACGTACCAAATAAATCAAGAGACACACGAGAATAGGAAAGACATAAACAAACCAAAGAGAGAGAGAGAGAGAGAGAGAGAGGAGAGAGAGAGGCAGACAGAGAGACAGAGAGACAGACAGACAGACAGACAGACAGACAAACTGACTGACAGAGACAGAGAATACAATATAAAAAAGAAAGATTACTCGTAGAGCTAGAATGCCTTTATCTCTCGTATTTTGGGGCCAGTTTTCTTTGGAAGTGACAAAAGTAATGGGCAGAATAACGCGTAAAGCTATAAAAACAAAACTGAATAAAAGGAAGGACCTGTAACCATGATGGAAGTAGTTTAGGGTTGAAGTCATGGGCTAGGATGTCTCATTTTTGAGTTCAGTTAGAGTCGCTTGATATTTCAGTCTCCCTGGCTGTCATTTCTTGTTGCGTGTATGTGCACTGGGCTCGAAGGGAACGCTTCGGAGACATACACTGACATGCAAAACACAGTTTTGATCCACTTAGTAAGTGCGTCTTAACGATTGCCCATACTGACCAACACACCGGCTACCTGTATTGTACTGGCTGTGGTATTTGTATTGCACTGACTGAGATATCTTATATACGAAAAAAATCAACACCCAGAACAGATATGTCTGTCAGCCTCAGACTATCACCAGCAACCATAACATCCTTTTCAAACCTATGTCACACATAGGCAGCATGCATATTCAAGTCTCAGATAAGAGTAACTGTCATATTCATTTTTTTTTTGGTTAAATATATGTAATTTGAAGACCTGTGTCAGTCAAAAACTGAACTGGAAACGAAGGAATCAATTTCTAATTTGTTGAAAGATTTAAACATTGGATTTTTTACTGTAGTAGTACAGTAAATTCTTTTGGCCAAAGTGTGTTTGACACAGATATTTTGCTTTGCAGTAGTAGTACTGTGATAACTATCTTGTGAATGTGAGCAAGGTCCTGTCACGGAATAGTATGGTGAGTGTAGGAAATTCTTGTTGGTTTGGTTTTGTTTAAATTGTGGTTAAATTAAAATATGACATTTTATTGTAGTGTAAGAGTTGTTAAATAGTTGGTATATGGTACTTGGAGGAGGAACTCTGTGTGTGTGTGCCGGTGAACAGTGGGTTCTGCATCCGAGTTCAAGACATCCTAGGACTGGAGACTACTGCATCTACACTACAGAAAAAAATTAGCTAAGTAAAACTTTGGTCTTTGGACTCTAAGACTATATTGTTGGCTATGATGAGAGCGACTCCGGGTCGCTAGTATTGGTTGTTTATTTTGGTTATGGTGGGGTGCTAAAAAAAAAATTAATGATAAATAAATATTGTGAAATTTAAGTTTGTGTGGTCACCCTAATTGTGAGAATGTTTGTTTAAATATTGTCCCTGTTCTATGCTTTAAATCTATTACCTGTTAGAGGTAAACCAAATTCTTGAAGAAGAATACTTTTTGCACAGTCTCTTATTGAAATACCCTAGACCCTATGCCGGGAAATGACTTGTCATCACTGACTTTGTTTAGCATTTAGCTGTGACCTGAGCTGTGCTCACCTACGTCGTGAAGAGCTCTCTCTCTCTCTCTCTCTCTCTCTCTCTGCCGTCCTGCCCTCTCTATCTCTCTCGCTGCCTGCCTCTCTCTCTCTTGTCTCTGTCTCTCTGTTCTTCTTCTCTGTCTCTGTCTCTCTCTCTCGCTCTCTCTGTGTGTCTCTGCCTCTCTCTCTCTCTCTCTCTCTCTCTCTCTCTCCTCTCTCTCATCTCTCTCTCAGCTGTAATGTAAATAATAATATCCAGCGAAAAAAAAAATCATCCCGTGACTACGAATATTACACTTTGGGGCCATGGAAATATTAATTTGTCCTCTCGAGCATATCTCTAGGTCCTCTCCTACCAGTCTGCATATCTGAGCAGACATCTGATTCACCTGTCCGTCTGTACATTTGACATCCGTTACTTTTACCTGAGACTTGAATATGCATGTGCTGCCTATACGTGACACATGTTTGAATAATTATCACCGATGCTATTGGTTCCAAAGGTATAGGAAGAGAAAGAAGAACAAGTGTTGGCCCAATGAAATCGTGGTCGGAGAGGTGAAAAAGCGTAATGAATGTCCGGATCAGAAGACGCCCCGCTGAACGTCACTGAAAAGGGACAGCAGTAGTGCAGTGTCTCCTCCGTCAGGTTGCCCACAGGGTTGCTGAAACCAAGTAATAGCTGTCTGTAGAATGCCTGTGCAGAGACCAGCACACTGTGATCTGGGGTGTAATTGCAGGGGGTGGGTGGGGTGGTGGTGGTGGGTGGTGGTGGGTGGTGATGGTATGAGTAGCAGGAGTAAAATACCACGAAGGCACAAAAGAGAATGGGAGATCGCACGCATACACCACATCACTCCGCACGCACCCCCCCCCCCCCACAAACACACCAGTAAAATTCCACATTGGAGGAGAGAGAGAGAGAGGAGAGAGAGAGAGAGAGAGACCTGGGACACTTTGTAGTTTGTTGTCATTACCAAAGAAGTCTT
>JADBJO010024459.1:0-25149 GCA_016801955.1 Conus betulinus
TGTGGGATCAAAATGCTGGTTGGAAAAAAAAGTTATAGTATGACTATGAGCGTAAAACTATCCAAGTTTGGATTACAGATTTATGACAAATGAGTGGATAAATTGAACCGTTAATCAACAGGACATACTGAAAACCGAACTTACCACCTCTATTTTTACGCTAAATGTATGCTACTGGATCAACTCTCTGTTTGCTGTTTTCCTACGCTCCAGGCAGGAACGGAAGTTTGGGTCGCTCTCTTTACCAAAAATTCAACAAAATTTCAGAAACACACCCCAAAGACCTGTAACTAGCTGAAAATTCACCCACTATCTTAACGTGTGTGTGTGGGTGTGTGCATGCATGCGTGAGTGATGCAGGGGTTTGTTCGCGTTGCGAGTCGCATGCTGGGTGTGTATGTGGGGCACAATGCATATGGTATTCGAGCATCTTTATATAAATGCTATTTAAGCGTGTTGGTTCATCATGGCCAAGGTTGTGTTCACTTTTCACAAACCATACATAAGTACTGCCCACTAGTCTTGTGATACATGTACGTCTGAGGAGAGAGGAGTGGATGGTATGAAAAGGGAAGAAGCTATAGATTTAGTCATCCTTCATTCATCGAATAGATATTGTACAATATAAAGTCTTTTTCAGCTATGTTTTGCATACATATGCAATTTAAACACTATTCATTTAATTTGTTTGGCCCATAGCTTGTGAAAAAAAAAGCAGATTCGGCTATTAAATGTACCATACTCAAAGTAACATTTTTGACTTGACTTAACATAAGCACTTAGGATGAAATGCTACCAAATAGACACAACAATAATACCTATTAGTGAAATATTTTAATCCTGTTGCTCTTGTGGAGTTTGGAGAGTAATAAATTCATTTACAGAAAATGTTTAAACAACAAGGCAATCTGTCGTAGAAGGAAGTGTCTACAGCTGTAAAATAAAAACACAATGGACAGATGGACATGATTGACAGCAATGATATCATGCGGGCTAATTTTAAACAGTACAAACTTGTTTGCTACTCAGCAGGATACACAATGAAAAATGTTTTGATTTTACAGAAAAAAATGGCAATTTGCAGGGGCTCGGGTGTGTGTGTGGTGTGTGCGTGGGTGTGCGTGTGTCTGTGTGTGTGTGGTGCGATGTGTGCGTGCGTAGGCGTGTTGGTGTGCAAAAAATTTGATATGATTCTCCATGCATCTGCACACACAACACACACACACACTCTCTTCTCTCTCCTCGACAACACACACATGCAGACGCACAATGTTATGACCACACGCACTCACACACATGGAATGCTTGGATGATGGAGCAACAGGTGTTCGAGTCAATTATGGTAGCCAAAGCTCTTATAGCTATACTGAGTGGGACCTTGCTGAAGAGGTTCCTTTAAACTTGAATTGCTTGCTTCTGAATGTCATTCCAATGGTGTTGTTTGAGTTGACTTTCATACCTTGCCTTTAGCACCCATATCCCTATTCATTTAAAATCCTGCCATTTCCTTTCATTGTCAGCTTTCTGTATCAGCCTGAAATCATCCTTGTAGTCATAGATATCACAAACCATCATCACTATTGTTTTTCACTATCACCCATCCTCTTCTTCAACCATGATCATCCTACGAATCCATCATAAAATTGTTCCATTAGCATTGTTACTGAGACCCCAGGCTCTTTAACATCACATCAATACCTCACAGCATTACACCTTTTACGTGCCTATTCAATTTCCTTCTCATGTGATATGAATGTCACCAGCTAGCACAGCCAGCTCAGCATTAGAATCATCCGTATCTCTTTGGTTGTTGTGGCCATTTTTCATTTTGTTTGGCACCCATTCTGCTTCTCCCTCCTCTTTAAGCCACATTTTGTCTTAACCATTGAATTTTGTGACTACTCTACTTTTGTTTCTGTGTATTAGGCCATGGCCCACCATCGTTGTCGTATCATCTGAGTTGGTCAACAGCAGAAGTGGTGGCAAGTTGAATGGGTCCCACCCAGTAATCGAAATTAAATAGGTGATTACAATATTGATCCCTCACTGAGAGCTTTGGCATTAATTGTATAGATTTCGACCATCTCACTTTGTTCTACAGGGGTGTATGTTTTTCGAAACTAAAGTTTTAGTTAACATATGGTGATTGTTTATGTTTTCAATAGGTTGGTCTCCAGTATTACAGACACTTGTGAATTGTCCAATGCATGGTGTGCACGTTTGCAACAATCACCAAGTAACCATGCTTACAGTGGACACTGTGCTTCAGGGTGTCATGGCTGAATCAGCTTTGTTATTAGCTCTGAAAAAAACTGCACAGTACAAGGAGTTATGTTTTTTGTTTGTTTGTTTTTTTTCAAATTAGGAGAGAGGTTGGTGTTTTCCTCAAATTTCCCCACAGTTCTCCTTAGTTTGAATTCCCCATGTGCATAATCATGATTCACCAGTTGCCCGAGTAAGAGAAAAACTGTTTGTTGGCTGAACTGTCTTCTAACCACTAAACGCTAGCTTCTTCTTGGCCATCGTTTGGCAAGGTCAGCCGACAACCTGCATGTGTCCCCTTTGCTCACACACAAACCACCATTGCATGCTTCTTAAAACTGGACAGTTTGACACCGTCAGTCTGCAAAGTGTGGTGAACAGCCAGCAACTTCAAAACAGTGGGCAGGACACAGAGATGATAAAATCAACTGGAAGTTGTGAATGCTATGTGCATAGTGGAGCTCTTAACTGTTGGAACAGTGACGATAAGCATACTGTCCCCCTCTACAACTTGAGTTTCCTCAGTGCCGCATGGTTTTCTTCCAATACTGAAATATATGTCTTCTCATGTACTGTTTTGACAGAGATACCACTTTTAATATTTTGCTGAGAATGAGTTATGCCTAAGTATTCATCTGCAGTCTGCTTCCCCTGGTTGAAAATTTGGCCGATGGTGTTTTCTTTCTGTCCTATTACTTCCTGTTGCTATTGCATCTGTATCAGTCTTTACGTCGCCCACTCCAGATGACGGCCATTATTTGTGATGTGGAGGTGGGGGGGGGGGGGGAGAGGTGGGGGGGTGTGTGGGTGGTGGGCCAACTCTTTGAGTAATAACATCTGGAACTCTTTGAGTAAGTCATAACATTGGAAAAACTGAATGAAACTCGGGGTGCACCAGTGTGACCAGAACGTTCCAACTCCAAACAGAGGTGCGCTTCAAAAATTCCTCCCGAACATTTCAGGCCAAGACGTTTGCAACCGTTGATATAGTTACAAGCACAGCTGCTGGTTTTTTCTATATTGTATACAATACTATGACACTGAAAAAATTATTAGTCCTGCCCGTGTGGACACTATGGTTTGCTTTTGAGACTATCAGAAGTTGTCAGAAAGGCATTGGCTGGCCAGTCCCTCAAAACCATCTGACGCAAAAAAGAGACTGGTTGCTTCCACTATCCTTGGAAGCGAAGAGAGAGGACGTAGTGGTTAGGTCCTTCAGGCCTCATGGGCCAAGAAGGTGATGAGTGTTGGGATACCAAGAGCTTTATCCTTGCATCTTAACAGAAGGAGTTCAAGAGGAGGGACATTACTCTTTATGCAACACTGGACACAATTGATTAGGTTAGGATTGTGTGCTACTGTGAAAAAACCAATAGAATATGATCCGTCAGCAGAGACGGTAAATCACAACTACCCGATTAGAATCCAGTCAGCAGGAGTCTGTTAATGCAAACAAAACCTGATGAATTGATTAGTCAGCAGGGTCGTTGATGCAAACACTCAGACCATATTCAGCCAGGAAATTGTCGTTACTCCAAACACCGGACAAACAGATCACAAGGCAATACTCCAAATGGAAACTACAGAATAAATCCTACAGATCTTCTCTTCTCGCTCGCTTCACACACACACACACACACAAACACACACACAACACACCCCACACACACACACAACCACAGTTCTCTCTTCTCTCTCTCTCTCTCTCTCACACACACACACCCACACCAACACTCAGCACACAATTCTTGTTATTCCTCTCTATTGATTTACTGCGCTCTAGACACCAAAGAAATACAATGTAAACAACAGGATGCTTGGCTATAAAACTAGTGATCAGCAAAAAGGTGTGAAAAAAACAAAACGGAAACAAAACATAAACTCTAAAAGGGGAGAAGGGCAGAACATAAAGTTAGTAATAGGGATCTGAATAACAACTTGCTAACCTTAAAAGACCACCAGAGGACAGATGCTTATAGCCATTAACACCGTGAAGATGAAAGGGATCTTTCCAAAGTTACTTTAAACAAAACAACAACAAAAACCTTAATCTGTCATAAAGCATATGTTGCTAAAGTTCCTTTTCTGAAGACTGCTGAAAGAAACGAATAAGACTTGATAGTAATGCAGATTATTATGAAAATCGGAACCTGGTAATCATGGGAAACAGTACAAAATCTCTTTTTTTTTCTTTTGCGATAATAACAATCGCTGGACAAACAGTTAAATCCATCAACACTCACTGTGTACACACACACACACAGAACACCACATGCATCTCTCTATCGTTATGCACACATATCTATGTTGAGGGTGATCTGCAATCAGGGTTTATCCGTATCACGTGTTTCTTTTCAGAGATGATTGATGAAGAATCTCATGGAAAAAACCCAAACACACCACACACAAAATCTTTAGGCCCTGAAACTAACACCAAGAGCACGAATGAAATTCTGAAAAACCCCTCTTCAATGATATGAAAGATACAAAAAAGGAGAAATACTACACATTTAATAGCCGGGTGTATATACCAATGACATTTCTAGTTCTTTGTGTCCACCTGAAAAGTACGTACCCTATACACCTGCAGATATCTAAGAACCCTCTGAGGATCTTTTACAGCCTCTTAGATCACGGGGAGGGTAGGACTATTGAAAAGAGTGTGTTTTGGATGAGTAAGAAAGCATGTTAGAGAATAGGTTTTATGTTTCTGAATTTTTTTGTTTCTCTTTTCGTGCAGACAGTCTTTTCGTTGTACACGCGATATGCATGAGCAGTGATAATGTTTTCAAGCATCAAGACTCAATTTAAACAGCCTAAACAGTCTTGTAAACAACATGTATGATGGTCAATGCAACGAATAGATACTGGGATACTGAACTGACTGAATCGGTATGCATGCCAATCCGGCCTATTGTTGATTGAACAAAAATGATTGAGCAATACAGACATTAATAACCTCTGTAATACTTTATTATATTACATACCAACCCCTGCCAAACACCAGTTCAGCAATATTCTGCCACCAGCTACACACACAACATATACACAAACACACCAACAAACATGATATCCCCTATACCCCACTTCATGCGAAGGTGCAGCCAACCGCCATTGACTTTATTTAATTTAGCTTTGATTTTTGTGATGTCTTTTCGTTTTTGATATATTAAGTATTTATTTCTTTTTATTTTTTATCTGTGTTTACCTACATATGATTGTATCATATACACACACCCTACATACAAATGGACCCAGAAAAAGAAATAATATCATCAACAATCACCACCCATTATAGTAGTTTATTTTATGATGATTAATTTCTTTCCGTTTTCGTTATTTTTTTTGATATTATCTATTATAATTTAATGTTTCCCCCACTAAGCAACAATTCTTAATAAATCATAATCACTAATATATCAACTATTCTGCAAACAAAGCTGAAACCCCATTGTTTCACAACCCCATCACCTTCACCACCGCCCCCACCGGCCTCTTCCCCTCCCCCTCACTATTTCTGCCCATGCATCCTCTGGTGGCCTGGTTTCGTCCAGGCAGCCCACTTTGATCATGCGTGAAATGAGAAGATCGTGGTTTTATTTCGTTTCTGTTCCTAAATGATAATGGTTTGCTGAAGAAGACCAAGAGGGCGTCGAAGGCATTGGTCCGTCCTGTACTGTCGTGTGTCGTGGTGTAAATACACCTCTCTTTTAAATGTTTTCATTTTCCGCCCTCAGTCATTTGTTTGAAACTTAATTCTTTAATACTGTTGCGCATAGTCAGTTTAATCACATTTTCAGCTATTTCCCCTTTGCGGGTGTTTACATTCTTTTTGCCTAGGGAGGTGCGTTGATGCGGTGCGCTGCGACGACGCGAATAGCTTGTCCGCATCCTGCTTTCGCTCCCGTGTTCTGTAGGCAGGACTATGTATTGACTCTCTGTCTTTTTCGCTCGCTCTAACTACGATATTATAGCTTCCTCGGTCTTATGTCCGTTCGTCTTGCATAAATGGGGACAGTGATAGGGACCTACCCGTTTGGAACGACCGAGAACTGTAGGCAGCGAGGTATCTATAGTTGACCGGATGCACGCGGAGATGCGGCAAAAGGCACCGATCAGAGCTACTCCCTGGGTAGAGCTAAAGATTGAATGTGAAATGAGCGGACTGATCTTTAGGTACATAGTTTGGTACGTGCACCACTCTTGCACGTCGCTCCCGTACTTTTATGAGGTCACTTGCAGGAGCTCACTCATGTGAGCCTGTATCAGCTTTGAAACTTAACTAGATGGCCGAGGGTTGAGCATGACAAAGAAGCACTATGCGTTTGTGGTGGCAACCTCACGTATGTGAGGCGGGAGTTTGCTTCCTTGTCACTCTTTGTGGATTGTCATTACTATGGGGAGGACGGGGCCGGTAGTTTGGCTGAGGTCACACCTAAGCGGTCACTTCTTGAGTTTTACAGTGACGGTGGCATGAACATTGCAACCAAACCGACGACTTCGTGCAGGCGACGTCTTAGAACTACAATGCAGGGCGTGCAGACCCTGCTGCATAAAAATTTAGTTGATCTAGAACTTTGCCGCCTGTCGGGAAGGTTGAAATAAAACTCTAAGATGTATCGCCCTAGAATTGTTATAGTTGTTGCAAGTCGGTTTGCAAAGGTATTGGGCTCATTTTTGCCCCCTTGTATCAACATACGCTCGGGCTTCCCCGACTCTTTGGCCCGCAAATGTGGGGTCTGTTGCGTATAGACAATTATGTTTAAAAGTCAATGGTGTAAAAAAGTAACAACACAATGTATAGTATACACCCTTCTCAGGTGTAGGCGAGTGCTCGTGGTAGACTATACACTGGTCTTGGGCAGTAATTTTCAGCCCCTGTTAAACTTTAATCTCCAAAAGGAAAGAATTCGTTATTCAGTTGGGGCCGGCGTACGTCGAACTGAGACACGACAACTTAGGGCTGATGATGACCTTTAACATGAAACAGGGAATTCCGAAAAGTCTGAAAAAATCTGTACGCTGTGGTAATTTTAACTCATTTTCTCCCAAGAGTAAGAGGGTAGGACCCACAGGTGTGCCCCCATCCACACACCTTTAATGGACGTTCTCGATGATTTTCCTAACTGTGGCGATGCACAATCTACGCCTGGTGAAAAGAATAAGTGAAATCCAGTGGGGTAGGACGAAAACTAGGCACGGTTTCAAGTAATATGATAGGAAATATTTTCAAGAGAGATGGGAAGAAAAGGAATGAAAAAAATCTATGTTGTCTGAGCTTGTCTTAAAGCCGTTGATGCCTTAGCTTCTCTTCCCTGTTATAATTATTTGTCTGTGTCACTGTCCCTGTTTTAGCAACCAGCTCATGCTTGATAGGAAGTGAAACCGGGAAGAGCTTATGATTTATTCTATTTTTCTGCAGAGCAAAAAACTACACAAACCTGGCAATGGCAAATAATGGCAACCGCAATGATGGGAGGTGACAGAGGAAAGAAAAAAAAGACTGAACTGATCTAGGTGGGGTCAGCAGCAAATAAAGTGCTGACGAAGTTGAGAAAAGACAAAGCCCACAAAAAAGTGAAAAAAGTAGATGGGAAACAAGAAACAAAAATTCAGAGGGTATGAACCTAAAGGTGGCCACAGAAGGGCTAGGAAGAGATAAAGCCAGTCTGCAAGAATGAGAATAATGCCCATTAAGTGTCAAACTGACCTCGAACGGTTGCGTATTAGAACCCATCCTGGTAGAATAATAAATTTGGCAAAACAGAAAAATACCAGTGTACTTAGCATCTGCACCTATTCAACAGCATGAGATTATGATGCCAAACCCGACTAGCGTACAGTTAGATATGGAGCGAAAAGGAGGTTTAAACATGCTTAGTCAGGGACCTACCAAGATTCGGTAGGAGGACCGACCAGAGGGCCCCTGGCCAGTGTAGGCAAAGCCAAGCTTGTCGCCTACCTTCCTGCACAGGGCCTGGAATCTGTGTCAGGGTGCTGCAGGTACTCTTTCCCTGTAAGGGTGTACACCCACACACACACCAAACACACACCAAACCACACACCTGACCACAGGACAATATAATAAGACTAATTGTACTCTCTCTCTCACATGTGTCACTATGACTCTCTTGTTTTCCAAAGGGGTCTTGAAAAACATAACCACAAGCAGAGTCTAAGAATGTAATCGCCCAAACAGACTACTGCCAGCTGGTAGACCACAGGCTCAAACTACATCCCATCACTATGTGGCGTCTCCATCGCTGGGCGCGCTCTTTATCCAAAGTCACTTCGCAGTGTTCAACCGGCCTCAGCAAGAGTTTTAATGACAGGTATTTTTTGTTTTAGAGCAGTTAAGTGTCAAAATACTGCATGTGGATGCATGGTCGTCCCCCGTTTGTTGTTTTGTTGTTTAATAAAATTTTCATGACCTATTGTTTTTATTCGATACACTGTGTGTTTATTAATAGTAAACTTACTTGCTTAGCTCATGCATACACCTTGAGCCATTTGCAATGCAATGAATCTCCATATTCAGATGCAAAAATGACACTATGTAGAGGCTTAATCATCATTTCGTAATCCATTGTGGCAAAAGAACCAGTGGGTCAAAATGGCTTGTGTGGTCCCTTAAATCATTCCTTATTTCTGTTGTAACCTATGGTTTGGATTCTCCATCAGGTCCATGCCAAGTGTTCAGAATCAAGGGACTAATGGGTAAACGACTGTCAAAGGCCAGGTCTCTCTCCTCAACTCTACTCGAGCTTCATGACCTGCATTCACCATAATTATTTTTGAACTGATAAGTAGTCGGATGGTGTATTTGAGTACCGCTTCCTCACAAATAGCACCATCTGAAACACTCAAGTGTGATCTCTAGCAACATCATCATTTCTACCTCTTGTGTTAGCTGCCTCAGGTTAGGTGATCCCAGTTATGGCAGTGCTGTCTTTGGCAGAGGCAAAAAATGGGCAACAAAACAGTTCTGGGTATAAGGTGTAAGGAGCAGCTGGAGATAAGTGGGACATAGGAGTTAGTAACGCACTGGGTTAGTTGTAATAAAATGGTGGACAGATCAGCAGCTGCCAGATAAACCAACACCTAATTCGACCCAAGAGAACCCTCAACATCTAGTAGATCATACTCACCTAGTCAATCTGAGCATACTGCGATACGCAACTATCACACAATCAAAATACTACCAATGCAGTACAATGGTACACACAAATCTCCCCTTTTAATACGTGACGTTTTGTGGGCTCATTGTACTGTCCCTAGAGTCAAGCAGTCCACGTCAATCATCTTTCCTAAGATCGTGCCACAGAAAAGCAAAACAAAAAAAACACTAAACTCAAAACTGATGTTATTCCCTCAAGAGATGCACATGTGAGTCACTTAAAACACATGCTCACTGATCCCTAACTTCTTGTTCTACGTTTTCACACATAATCACACACTGCATCCCCCCCCACCTCCTCCAATTCCACCACTCGTTCCCCAAAGCAGTTGAAACTGCAAGCACACCTCTTGGTGTTTTGGCATCTCACCTTCCATGACTTTCAAGATTCTGGTTCATCTGTTTCCCCTAGGCCAGCATCAGGGAAGTCTTGGTCTACCATGCTGGGGGTCGTCCTTCTTGGCCGCTTCAGCACTGCCAGGGACTGCTGGTAATTGGCTCGCGGGTCTCGAACCACACCTGCCCACACACAAACATGGAAATCCTTTCAGACTGAGTTTCATTGTGTGTGTTTTATTTTAAACAGCACCTCCTTATCATATGCATGGATCCCGTCTTTGGTTTCAGGCACCATGGCAGCAAAAAACTTCCATAGGTCAGACAGCTAGCAAAACCAGGCTTTGTTGTTACCAGTCCAGCAGGACTGAAAGCTGTGACATGTGCAATGGTCTGCTTTGAAACGGTGTTAGCCTGCCCATCAGGCACAGAATGTTACTGTGGACTCTGTCCAGCAACATTTGTGCTTCATCTTCTCACCAAATGACTCCCAAATTCCACAACTGGATAATGTTTCATGTTCAGGATTGTCCCCAACAAAATCGGGGGTTACCATAATGATGTCATAAAAGGGTGAATTCCTGAAAAGTTATTCCGTTTAACTTGATATGTGAATTGCAATAAAATCATCAATTTCTGTCTTCTCATCTCCCATCAACAAGCAAACAGTCACCATCTGTGTGATGAATTCCTCATCTATGATCATGACTTGCTGGCCATACAGAAATGCTGCCCCAAGAAATGATACTTTATGTTGGTAATTATCTCCGGTTTTGCAACATTACAGAACTGAAAAAAAATCTTCTATATTAGCATATGTGTACACACACAAAAATATAACATGAACACACAATTGCACACAAAAAAAACATGAATCAGAATTCTGTCATCGAATCATCACTTCAAGAACAGGCAGTCTGTCCAAAGCAGCGCTACAGCATCTGTTTGTGTAAAATCTATGAGCAAAAGCTGGCATGCATATGTGCACACACATACACATACACCCTCCCTAAAAACATTTACTCACACACAGATCACAGCGTATCACCTCGATGCGAACATTCACACACACACACACACACACACGCACCCAACACACACACACACATACCACTGCAATTCAGCCACTGTTTCTACATTGTGAGCATAGACATCCAAGCCAGAATCGGCAAACAGTATCCACAGCATTGTCATGTCTCCACGGAAGTCTGGTGTCAACATTCCATTCCACCAGAACTTCAGGTTTCCTAGAAGGAAAAAACACAAAAAACATATGATCTTCCAGTGAATTAACTCATTGTTACATGAATACAATAGCATCAACAAGTCAAACACACTGTATTATTAAAGTGGTGAAAAAAAAAATGGTGTACCATTTGAATATGAAAAACTAATCAATTTATGTACCAAAGCTGTGAGGGTTATTTTTGACTAAAGTTTCTCTCTAGTTCTCTTAGAAAGACACCCATCTCCTCCCTTCTGACATCTGACAGTCTCATCAGTAGTTCACACAGGATTCTAAAGGGATTCTTGAAAAAAAAAATTAGTCAACACACATTTCACATTCTGAAAAAAAAAAAATTCTGACAGAAATCTGAAACTACATGAACCAAAACCATCTTATGTCCAAGTAACTTCATACTATATTTCATAATCTTTACATCATTTGTCAAACTGACAACAAAGATATTGTTACAACAGTAGTGGTGTCCTTTTTCTTCCCCCCAATACATCACAACTGTATCACTTTAACAAGAGTCATGGCACAAATTTTTCCCGCTTATCATTTATAAAAAACTATCTCCGCCTTCCACACTCAGAAGGAGAGATATAATCCATTCAGTGATCATCCCAATTTGTTCTATAAAAAACTGATTACCTGTGTTTGATTTCTATCACAGTCTGAGCGAAATGAGCTGCACCTCCATCAGGCATATCTGGTCATTAAACAAAATGATACATACTTTATATTCCAAACAAAACATTACAAAATTTATATCCTCGAGACAAAATTATACAAAATTCATATCCCAAACAGAATCATACAGAATCTACATCCTAAACAAAATAAAAACTTTCCTATGCAAAACAAAATTATACAAAATTTATATACCAAACAAAATAATTTAAACAAACCATATCTCAAACAAAACTGTAGAGATTTTTATTTGGAAAGTAATAGCAAATTATATCCAACACAAGCAATAGAAAAAGTTTACATCTGAAACTTTAAAAAAGCATCTTTCCAAAGCAACAAAAGCAATCACATGCATTCACAGCAACATGCCTGTATGCGCCTTCACATGAGCACACATAGCTACAAGTGCATCCACGTGCATGTGCACACACTCACACACACAACTTGCTCAAAATACACAAGCCTATTTTTTCTTTCAAACTGCGGGAAATGACTGCATGAAATTTAACAGTGGCCCCTTTTATCTTCATTTAGACTGGTCAACTGAACACTGGTCATCTGAAGTCATGGTGTATGCTTCACCTTCTGATTGTCTATCTTTCAAAAGATGAAGAGAGTAACTAAACTTCAACCTCTGTCAGCTTCCAACTGAACTCCCTGTTAGATAATACACCATTCATACAAAAGTTTTACCTGATATCCAAATGCCATTGCCCTTGACTGTATACAATTTTGATATGCATGAACACAAGCTTATTCTCCTTTACTTTTGTAGTGCAAGGTTGGGGTATGAATATATATTTTTCATACTCAAAATTTGTTAAAAAAATATACAGAATAAAAAGAAATAAAACACAGAGAGAGAGACACACACACACACACAAACAGAAAGAATTGGTAGCCTGCACTGGTTTCCTTTAATTTGTTTGGGGGGTGGGGGAGGGAGGAGGAGAGAAGAGAGAGAGACAGAGAGACAGACAGACAGACAGAGAAGGCAAAAAAGGAACACACACACATCAGCCCAGATAATGCATCAAAAAACAAACAAAACAAAAAACAAAGAAACAAACAAAAAAAAAATAAACACTCACAAACATACAATTTTGATAAGCCAAGACAGAGGACACACCTGACTCAACCACCAACCATCTGCACAACTCGGTCCAACCCCAAACGCCTAAACAGTACGGACTTACCATCCCTGTCCACTGATGTCAGCACTACATAATCCAGCCCCCAATCAGAAATGGCCTGAGCGGTATGGACCGGTTCATTGGGATCAGGAGGGGGTGGATTCTTTGCTGTTTTGACAGAACAGAAGCGACATCCACGGGTGCACGTGTCTCCAAGCACCTAAAACGGAAAGGCCATCAGGAAGATAGTGTTAGTTACCTTCATCTGTTGCTGTACTGAAAGACAGTGTGGGTGTAGATTTATCTTTGCTCTGTGACATTACACTTGAACTGTATTAGTCATAACCAAAACACCTCTCTTGTTTGTGCCAGACGACATACAAAAAACTTTTGATTTCCATACATAACATAAAAACAGTATTTGTTTTTTTTTTTTTTTCAGGTTACTTCCACTGAGATACAAAACTCTCACTCAACATGATGCCAATCAAAAACGGTAGCAGAACAACCACCGTTTACAACAGAATTTGTCACAAACTTCTTGTAATGTCACAGAAGACTTTCTAAGCTTTTCTGAAATGAAGACAAGATCTGCTATTTTCACAATTCTATATCCTATTTTGGTTGATTTCTCATAAGCGCACACATTTGTATGCTGTTGTTTGTTTGGGGGGGTGTATTTTTTGCAAAAGTAAAATGGAAATCAATATACAATTAAGTAAGAAATTTGTTTTCTCTGCTCTGCTGGGTTCCATTGTCATAAGGTCCTTGTTTCAAGACCTCAGCATTCTTCCTCTCCTCTGCTCTCTCAGTAGAGCCAATATAAGAGAGACTAAATCTCATCTGATCTTGATTTTACATCATTCTCTGTGCGGGCGTGATCAGTATCAGCTCAGAAGAGACCCTCATGTACACATGTGTACCAGTGCTGGTAAATAATCATGAAAAAGCCATGTGCTGTCCTCATTGCTCCTCACCATGATGGTGGCAGTGGCTGGTGCCCACTCTCCCCTCCCCAGCACTCTCCAATGTTGGACACTTGGCTTCCTCACAGACCTGCACACAGACACAACTCAACCCACTGCAATCTCTGATTTACATCCCTCCCTCCCTCTTCCCCTATGCCTCCAAGTTACAACATTTTCAGATGGTTTTCTGATATAAATGCATGCACGTATCTACTGACTGTGTTTGATTTATGCACTATTTTCATGGCATGGTTCACATTTATCTGGATAACAAGCGGTCCAATATCGTACACCACAAAAAACCTGATTGGAATTTCCCATCTATCCACAACACACACACACACACACACACACACACACACACACACACACACGGAGTATGGTTACAAGTTTGCCACACTTGGTAATAGAAGAGACCTATCACTCAGACTGAGTAAAACCGATTTATCTGTGATACAATTACTGCCGTCACTTATACTTCTTTCTCAATGGTAGAAAATCCAGTTACCTTTGACACCATTACTTAATTCTTGTGTACCAAACCAGTACTTGGAAAAAAAAAAAAATTTCCAGTCTCTACCAGTAACCTGTAATAAAACTGGGTTCTTCAATTAAAATCTAACTTCTCATCTGTGTATGCAAAAGATTCACACCTTATAACAATTCTAGATTTTCAACCTTGTTTTCCTCCTGAGCTTCATTTGTTAATAATTATATAATTCAATCCATACATGCAAAGGAAATCACCATCATGCGGTCAACTTCTTTTCACAAGCAATTCAATGTGAGCACCTAAGGATACTGGTACATCTCACTGGGCCTTTTGGGGAGAGAATCTTGACAACACAGTTCTTTCATCAGCAACTTGTTGAGAGCATGCACTGTCTGTGACACATCATGTTTCTGACAAATATCACTTTAAACATCCTGATGTCAGCGTTAATTGTTTAAAAAAAAACACATCTTACTGGCCCTTAGGGAGTATTAATGACTCAACCTCTTTCACTGTCAACTTGATGTGACTGTCTACTGTCAGTGACAAACTCACAGGGACTTAAAGGAGTTTTCTGATATGCACTTCTTTACTGGCTTACAGATAGCTTGAATCTAGTATTTCAGGGTGTCATTTAAAAATGACTGTGCAGTTAACTAGACCTGCTGGTTGTCTGCCTACTTGGAAGCTCATCGCAATTCCATAAACCATCATGGATAAATCATGAGGTAAGGGAATAGTATTGTGGGGTGGAATGTGTGTGTGAGGGAATGGGTGGTGGAAAGGGCTAAACTAGCAAGCAGGACAATGAGAAAATGTCAGCAAAGACAAACAGACATGACAATCGGCACAAGGTGAAGGGAATGGAGGGAAAGGGGGGGGGGGGGGGGGGGGGGGGGATGGAGGACAAACTGAAAGAGCTGAGGGGATTGAGAAGGGGTTATAAATACACATAAACCAGCAATCTAGTGGCATAAATGTGGCAGAAGAAAAGAACAGAGATGAAATGATAGAAACAAGTGAATGATGAAAGCCCTGCAGACCACTGAGAAGGCTGAGGGTGATGGGGATAGCCAGCACCTAACACCACCCACTTCTATTGCCACTTCCACACATCACACAGAGAACGCACTGCCAATGAAAAACTCACAAGCAACGTTACTGGAAGACTTAAACGTATGCTCCCCCTTTCTTTTTCCTTGCGTATGGAGAAAATGATGGGAATAAAATTTTAAATAAATAAAAAAAACAAAAAAAAAACAAAAAAAACTAAAGTTGCTGCACTGACCCAATAGTTAGCATCTGGGATTAGAGGCCAAGAGGTTGTAGGATCGATTTTCATCTGTGATTTATTTGTGTGATTTTTTTTTTTGGACCTGACAGGCCCTACCCAAAGCTGGCATTGTTAAAGGTTCGTAGGGTCCATTCTTACCAGTCAATTATTTGTGGGATTTTTTTTTCAGACCTGACTGGTTCCTACTCAAAACTGAGTTTGCTATGGGCTTGTAGGGTTGATTCTCATCAGTCATTTATTGGTGAGATTTTTTTTAGACCTCACTGGCCCTATCCAAAGTTGACTTTGCTATGCGCTTGTAGGATCGATTCTCATCGGTCATTTATTTATGAGAATTTTTTTTAGACCTGACAGGCTCCTACCCCAAAGCTGAGTTTGCGATGGGATTAAATGCAATAGCTGGGAACCACACAGCTGAGTTTCATCCAGTTAATGTAACATTCTTTTAAATCATTGCTCAAATTTCCTGACCAACACTGCCAGTGTCTGGATCCCGCAGGCGTGGTTGCCAGGAAGTATTATGAAAGTAAATGGAGGTATAACCCTGGCATGTGGTGATGTGGTCTCTGACCAGACTGGAATCCTATAGCATTGTTTTCAATGTCCACATCTCCATTACTCGGCATTAAAACAAAACCTTTCAGTTTCAGAGGCCTGATCTCATGGAGACCTCAGTTTCTATGTCCTCTCCACCACATTACGACTCATTGAAGTTGTGTGTTGGTATTACTGGTATCAGCATGTTCATGGGGACTATTATGGGACAGATGTATACTTTCCAGAGGGGCAAGCAAACTCATGCTGGTTCCACGCCTAAGCAATACTCGTCAGTTGGGAGTTTTGTAGGTGGTGTCCTGCCTATGTTGCACCACAATGGGCACCACAGAATACCAGCAAAGTGGCTGGACAGCAGCGTCTCCTCTGGTGGGTAGCCTCACAATGACCTGATACTGACTGCTACCTGTGGAGTGCAGGGGGGCTGCCATAGGACAAGACAGGGTGTGGCTGTGAATCATGGCATAGATGACATGTCAGAAAAAAACAAAAACAAAGATGGACTCAGGACACAAGCAAAACCACACACATGGGTCCAGGCAAGTTTTTCCCTACACGAATCAACAAAACTATGTGCAGTCAATAAACACACACACACACACACACACACACACACACACACACACACACACACACACACACTGCAAAACATGCTCGATTTTAAGTTGGCAGCTGGCCTGTTTTCAATCTTAAAAGACCATAATGACTATGTAAGTTTGTTTATGTTGCAAATGGCAGCTGTCTCTCTATCTCTCTCTATAAAAAAAAAAGAGGATAATAATAATAATGACACATACGGTTTAATATCTGACAACTTGCTCAGGTCCAGTCTTTCAGTAGCCAGGTGATAGGAGATCCTTGTGATACGTCCGTCCTGAAATATTGATAAAAAAAACAACAACAATACAAGACTGCAATAGCAATAGCACTCATACACACTTGATATCAGAACTCGCTATGAGAAGCATAGATGGAAGTCAGAGTATAATGATATTCTCTAAATATCACCCACACAATAACATTTTCAGCCCTGTTTTCAGTGGGAAAAATAAATGTTAAGTATACACATAGTTTCAAATGCATTCACAACACACACACACACACACACACACACACACACACACACACACACACACACACAAAATACACCACTACCAAAACTACCATACATTTTTCTGACTGAATTGAAGACAAAAATTCTTTTTGCAGTAATTCTAGTTAATCACAAGGTGCAGTATTCATCACTGCAGTGCTCTATGGTCCTGGCAGCCCCCCGAACTGGTGACAGGCTGATCACCGGACAAACCCTGTCAGGCAATGAAACTATCATTGTTGGCTGGCCCATAAACGTTACCATGCCCATTGGTAGTGTGCACTGACATATTTTTGGAACTATGACAATATCTAGTAATGAACATCAGTCAGTATTACTGCTTCATCTTCCCCTACTGCTTCAACCTATTTACAGTGTATTTCATTCTTTCTCTTGTCGCAGTGACACAGACAGAACCCTAATATCACTCAATATACATAGTAAAAACACTGATAGTTTTTATGCACAAATGTGCATCTCTGACACATAAAAATCCTGTCTGACACACTGGAATTCAGTCCAGTGTGTCACTAAAATGTACCAAAATTTACCACGACGCAATGATTTTCTCCCATATGCATTGCAAGTGCGAGCAGCGTGTCACTTAAAAGCACTTCTGTCCAATCCGCCTTGATCGAAGTCGATAAAAGTATAACTTTCCTCAATGTTTTAGAATGTTCTCAATCGACGAACCACTTCCGCTTTAAAAAATCTGCTGAAAACCAACAAAAGGCATCAAATTTGACAACCCACGTCTATGATTGGACCACAAGATCACGTGATTCGGCCATACACGAACAGCATGGACAACCATATGTAATTTGGCTTTTTAAGAGACAAAATCTATGATTCATCCGTGGTTTTGCGGGTGATCATCCAGCAAATAAATGTCAAGCGATCTATGCAACACGACTGGTTCAGATAATGAAAATGGCTCCGTTATGAATATAGGAATGTGTAGCGCACAGTGCAAGAGTGGCTACCTTACATAGTTTCATGAAATGCTCCACTAATATTCACCACTCGCTTCTTGTTTGTCACCGGGGCTCCTGATGATCATTGGAAGGCAACTGGGGTACAGTCAATTAATAAAATATTTCAGCACAGACAGAATTGGTCACTTTGTGTAAATTTTGTGATGATAATCGCAGAGGACATCCCATATATCAAGTTTCATTATTAAAATCCTGATAGTGCATGTGTTCACACTTATTCACTAATTAACACTTTCTTAACATTGGAACAGAAATCTAAATAAACAATGTTTTGCAAAATCTGGAATATTTTTCATCAACTTTGTTGACAAAACCTTTATGTGTGAGCCAGTCAGAATATGCTCTTGTGTGTGTGTGTGTGTGTGTGTGTGTGTGTGTGTGTGTGTGTGTGTGTGTGTGTGTGTGTGTGTGTGGTTTTCATGACATTTACAGGCAGATATAAAGTGCGGCTCCCTACATATATTTTTGTGACCCCCTGAAAATTTAGAAACAGGTTTTTTGCACCCAGTCTGACCCTTTATTTTTTTTTAATAACTATCAGTATCACTGGTAAATACTGATGCAAACAATACATAATATACACAGCTGATGGTCAGCCCATACATAGTAAACAGTAGTGTCAACCAGTCAATACACACAGTCATACTGCAGCCAATCAGTTAATATATACAGTACGCACTGATGCCAACCACTCAAAGAAACACAGCCACTACTGCCACTTAATCAATACACAGAAATACTACTGCTGATGATTACTTGTTTCATACAAAGTCTTACTTCAAGTAGCAGAGCCATATGGCTTGGCCCCATAACGGTCTCTCTGATGCCGACATTCCGAATGGCTGACAATGCGGGTGGTGAGGAAAATCCATGTCGACTGATTCTGTCAGACACTTCTCGTAGCCTGCAAACAAACATATCATTTTTTTTTAAAAAAAGGTCAGTTAAAGATTCTATCCTGGGAAAGTGTACTTCAACATTACTGTGAAAAAGTCTTTTAAATATGGACTGAAATAACTGCAGATTGTTCACAATCTTCCTGTAATACAGAAGAAACTGTGACTATTTAGCACAAACTACTGTGACTTGGAATAAAAACAATTACAAGGTAACTAAACTTGAATGTTTTACTGGTTTTGATGCTGGATAACATATATACAAACCTCTATTATCATGCTAGAAAAAAAAAGTCTGACATTACCATCTAAGCTGTGCCAAAAATGGAAAGAGGTAAGACTGAAACTGAAAGATGTCATCCACTACAATCTGGCAGTCTCCACTCCATGCATCTTGACAAGACGGACCCGAGTGAAGCTTACACTTATTGCACACAGATAATGAGCCATCACTGACACTTCATCAAGTACTCACACACCACATCCTCCCACCCCCTCTCTCTGACAAATCCAATAAAAACCCAACAATGTTTTTATCAAACTACTATACACACATGCTTCCCCACACATGAGTATGCCCACACAAACGTGTGCATGCATACATGCATATAGATGCATACACATGCAACTTGCAAGCATGCACCCGCACATCTACAGACTACATTTTCAAGAAAACAGTGCAGAGGATGGATCACATCATTTTAGAGAGATCAGATTTTGTAGAATGTGACAGCAGAAGGGTAATGCTTAGAATTAATAGTAATACCGACTGAAGGGATTAATTATTTTAAGACATTAGGAAAGCGAAAGAGACCAGAATCAGAAGAACTACAGAAGGGCTGAGCCGACGGGATAGGGTGTAGATAAATGATATATTTTGACAGATATTTTGAGCTAGTGCCACTGACAGATGAGAAACTGATTTATGCAATTTACATTGATTCTATACTGAAAATGGTAGTTACTGAAGAAAACTTACAAAAAACATTTTCTCATCTGGATGATTTGCAGATCAACCAGGCAGCCCTCTTGAGGACCTCATCAAACTTTTCAAGATGGCGTTAAGGAAAAACCACTCAGCAGTGAAGAGATTATTGCTGTTAGTGTTATACTCTTAGTCTTATTAAATGCAAAGTAACAGACTAATGTCTATAGATATGATGTCAGTGGACAGAAATGTCAGATACAGGAAAATCCGCTCTATCAACAGTACCTTCGTTGCTATCAAAAGTATTTTCTTGTAAACTTACAAGTGTGTTACCTGATTTTTGCAATTGTGGTGCTCTGCTCTATCTGGGTTATATATGCAGCTTGAAGTAACAAGCAGAATCAAACTTTAACTGCAGGAAAACAGATGAGAGATACGGATGGAAGCAGGAACAGATGGATGGAAGAGTCCATGTTTTTCAAAACTTTGTAAAAACAGATCTAGTTGCAAAGTGAAACGACTGCAGGCGGAAATCTAAACAAATCTTAAATAAATGTCAGCGAACCGCCCAGAGAAACGTGGACAAACGAGTCACAAGACAAACCACAACGCGTTTCAACCTCTTAGGTCTTCTTCAGGTGCAAACAAACATGAAACAAATAACGAAAATCACTTAGCTTTGATCGCTTCTGTGTTCAGCGCAAGAAAGAAGGCGTTGAATGAAACGCCTTCTTTCTTGCGCTGAACACAGAAGCGATCAAAGCTAAGTGATTTTCGTTATTTGTTTCATGTTTGTTGCACCTGAAGAAGACCTAAGAGGTTGAAACGCGTTGTGGTTTGTCTTGTGACTCGTTTGTCCACGTTTCTCTGGGCGGTTCGCTGACATTTATTTAAGATTTGTAAAAAACAATTATGAGACAATCTAGTCATGTAAAAAAAATCATGAGACAATCTAGTCAGAATTTTTTTTTAAATACTTTTTTCATAAATGTATAGCCCATACTAAAAGTTTCTGGGCAGTGTATCTCAGAAGCCGGATTTTATCCATTTGAGGTCTAAATGTTGATTAAATGCTGTCTCTATATTTCTACCCATGTGCTGTCTCTATTCTACTCATGTGCGCTGGCTGACAACCCTAAGCACTCAGTGTCTGTCTGTGCGCTGGCTGACAACCCTCAGCACGAGTTTCTGTCTAAAAGTGAACCCATTCAATTTAGTTGCACCAGAAAATCACACAAAAAGCAAATCACCCTTATGATCCCTTTTTGCTTGAAATTGTTCTTAAAAACAAATTTGCTGACATCCTTTCCCAACGACTTTGCGAGGGATTACTTTGTCTTCTTTTCTTTTTGCATTCATGTGATGGAACGATTTCACCTCACACAGTCACCGGTGAAGAAACGAACATGAAACAACACATTTTCACTTACCGGTCGTTCAACTGGTCGTCTGTACCCGGCAAAGGGTGTGAACTACGAAGTGTAAAGACGTCATAAGGGTTTGAATGTAAAAAATTCAATCACTAAAACGGGATGAAAACAGCGATTTCTGACAAACTATGAGCTAACTTGATTTCCTCAAGCTGTTGGGCACACCATAATGCTGCCCAGTGTCGAATGTCTTCGCAAGTTTTGATTGGCCAGACCCAGCCTCCCTCGTTTCCGTCCGGTGAACGTTCGTCTACGACAAAATATGTCGCCACAAGTGTAGACCTAACGGGGTTAAAAATACTGATGATGTGTAATGTAATTTGATAATCATCCACCGTTGTTTTTATATATTTTGATTCTAACTGAATGTGAAAGAAATCCAATCGAAAGGAAACGAGGGAAATAACTGAGCATGCACCCCCCACCCCACCTCACCCCTACCCCAACCGAAAAAAAAGACAGAGTTTCTTCCCTTTATATTTCTCCCCATATTACTTTTTATTTCTCCCTCATACAATAACAACTACGAAAGTATCATGCTTCTGCAACATGTATTCACGGCAGTGCATTTGATCTAGTCAATTCCATCCCGGCATTGTAAATTGTAGTCTGTCAGTGTCATATACTCTATGCTGCATGTGTGTAATTGATACAATAATCTCTCTCTCTCTCTCTCTCTCTCTCTCTCTCTCTCTCTCTCTCTCTCTCTCTCTCTCTCTCTCTCTCTTATGTATAATGAACCTCATTGTAACTACCTCTGTTTTGCATTGCCTTCAATCAATCATTCTAATTTTGTCAACTTTCATTCTAATCTAGTCAACTCTATATTGTGTGGCTTTCATGCTTTTATGTGGATTTGATAATTTTATACTCTGATTCTTTTATGTAATTTCACTTTCTTTGTTCTTCCTCTGCGTACCCGCCATCTCATGTTTGTTACACGTTTTTGTATTTCTCTATGACTCAAAAGAGTTAACAAGATAAACCATGTTCATTGTTCATGACATGTACATTGCTTGTGATAAACTCTAACGTAAGGAAACTAACCTGTTAGAAAGCTTTCTTTTTCTCCTATCACAGGCCATTTTTTGTCTTGTTGACAGCTCTTTATAAGAAAACCTTGCCTATGAAAAACTCTGTTTTCTTTCCCACACCCAACAGACTACAGCCGTAAGAAACATTCCTTCACGTCACATTGTGGAACCTTCAGCGGGGAAGGCTCACTCACGCGACTAAGCAATTGTTGTCGTCTGTAGGGGTTTAGTACGTGGTGTCCTGTGTATTCTGGAGCACAACAGGCACCACTGAACAGCACCATAGTGACACGATCGGCAGCAGTGCAGCGTCTCCTCAGGCGGGGTGCCCAAAGACGACTTCACATTGACTGCTCCCTGTGGATTGCCGGTGCTGGGGCTGTGGTGGGATGGGACAGGCTGTGGCTGTGGACGAAGAGTCGGACTGAATTCTTTGGAATGAGACTATAACCGAGGTTCCGTGTGTGAACACATAACATCTTGCACACACATAAAAATCCCATGACCAACTTTCGGGAGAAAAGGCCAGTTTGGCCGTAGGTATAGATGGCACGTTACAGATAGCATGCACCCCGTGTAAGAAATGAAAGAACGAAGGAAAGTAAGGAAATGGAGTGAACAATATTGAATGATATGGACTGGATGACACGGGAAACAACTGAATGAAGCGCCAGCTGGCAGCTATTCAGTCAACACTCCCCAGGTAGGCAGCCTGTTGTGTAAACAAGTGTAGTTTGTAAAGCGCTTAGAGCTTGGCCTCTAGCTGAGAATAGGCGCTATATAAGTATTAATTATATAACAATATAATAATTGAGCGGCGTGGGTGCAATACCATTGAGGTGGCCCAGACGATGGGAGAACGAAATCAACAAAGAGCAAAATTTAAGTCAGAGGGCACTTGAGTCATCTTGTTTGAATATGAAAGGAGGTTCTAGACACGTGAAGTCTGATGCAATACAATTTGGATCAAGCACTGCAGTCTCGCAGATTGTCAGTGGTTGTCAGCCTTTGAGACCCAATCATCCACATGGGTGTTCCTGCCCATAGTTATTTCTTTTCTTTCTTTCTGCGTACGCAGGCTGATACTCCTGCGGACACTGCCTGTGTAGACAGGCAGTGGAACTTTGTGTGTATGACCGTTTTTTTCATCCCGCCATTAAGGCAGCCATACTCCATCTTCAGGGAAGGTGCATGCTATGTGTAATGTGACATCCATACCAATGGCCAAACTGGCCTTCTCTTCCGAAAGTTGGTGATAGGATTTTACGTGTGTGCAAGATGTTGTGCGTGCGTTCGCACACGGAACCTCGGTTTATAGTCTCATTCGAAGGACTGTATGGGGAATGGAGTCAGAACCAATGGTAACTCTGAGAAAAAAAAATCTCCCTGTACCGAAATTCGAACCCACAACCCCAGGATCACGAGTCCGGCGCTCTACCAACTGAGCTATTCCGGCCCTGCCCATATTTCATGACTGCAGAACCCACCGGTGAAAGACGTTACTGTCAAAACAAATGCCTTGCTCGTTGCTGTTCTGCTGACAGGTAAAGACAGCACAACTCCAGACACGGCCAAGCTTCTACCATCTGAGGTCTTACGTGCCCTCTGAAGACGATCTCCGTTTACAGTCTTCCTGCTGTCAACAGGACTTGCCCTGCAGTCCATGGGTCTTTCCTCACCCATCACTGAGCCTTTCCTCAGAGTTAGCCAAAAGGCAGACAAGCTACACCCGAAGATGCAAGTGGGACCTAGAAAAGTGCTCCCCTCAACTGCCGAACCATCCAAATGGGTGCAGTCATGTACCGCCTTTTGAAGCCTGCGCTGTGTTTACATAGGGTGCAAGTGGGCACAGAGTATTCACTAAGACGTCAAGGGATATAAACTCCTCAAGCCTTTGTGGCCCCGCCATGCGAGTCACATACATGTGTACGAGTCCAACTGACACGAGTGATGACGCGCCCTGAGCGTCCCAGTCAACGGTTGAAGAGTAACGACCTATTGTCCAGAGGCCCTCAAGGACAAGGTATACTTGCAGACTGAAGTTTGCGTTTTTCATGGCTGTTGCTGTTGCTGGCTGTAGTGTTGTGTCTGGTTTCGGATGGGGGCTGTCGCCTGTCGCTCTCTCAGCTCTGGTTTTGTGTGAAGTCCGGTTCACTTTGTGGTGTTGGTCAGCCACAATGGGCGTTGGTTTTTCTTTGCCTCCCCCCCCCCCCCCCCCCCCCCCCCCCCTCAAAAGGCCTGTTTTCAGGATCACCGCCTTCTTCACGCTCAGGTGGCAATGGTCCTACGCGCACATGAGACTGCCTCAAAAGAGGGACCTGAACGAAAATTGCTGGAGTGCTGCACGATTCCCATTTATTGTTCACGCAGACTACGGCTGAGAGATCAATTTTTCAGTCCAACCTAGACAGGCTCCCTTGCCCAACCCTCAAAAGCGCGGCATCCCAGGCCACGGTAATTGCAGTCCAGCAGCGCTCCATCGCCGATCGCCCTACATCTCTAAGAGCCGTCCCCCAGCGACACAGGCTAGACCTGCCGTCACCTTTACGGCTGGAAGGTTCGCTGCACTGCCTGATACTGACCTCTCACATCAGTGTCCCTTAATGGAGAGCTGCCACCTCTCCCTTGGTGTTCGCT